>PIJE02000820.1:59448-101455 GCA_002895965.2 Coryphaenoides rupestris | reverse complement strand
ACAGACTAATTTACAACCACTTTTCATTAATCTTTGGATTTTATAAATGGACTAAATACAATCATTTTCAACAGGGCTCGAGGAGTGTTTGTTAATCGCAGCTAGGCTTCGACCTTGTTGTCATGGCAAATGGACGCTACAGTGTTTGCGTGTGTCCGTGTGTGTGTGTGTGTGTGTGTGTGTGTGTGTGTGTGTCCGTGTGTGCGTGTGTGTGCTCACCGATCTTCTTGCAGCGCTCCTCTCCACGGCTGTGCATGATGATGGGGGAGTAGATGAAGGGGCTGGCGCTGGACATGCTCTGTCCCAGCAGACCCTTCACCTTGTGGGGCCGCAGGCTGGCCGGCAGGTCCAGGAGCTTCACCGACCTATTTTGGTGGGGAGAGAGACACAGAGAGAGAGAGAGAGAGAGAGGGGGGGGGGGGAGGGGCGAAGGGGTTGAAAGACCGAGGCCACAAACACACATCACGTGATGTGTGTTTGGTGGCCCCGAGAGGCATAATTCACAAGCTCACGCACGCCCACCCCCCCCCCCTCCTCTCTCTCTCTCTCTCTCTCTGTGTCTCTCTCCCCACCAAAATAGGTCGGTGAAGCTCCTGGACCTGCCGGCCAGCCTGCGGCCCCACAAGGTGAAGGGTCTGCTGGGACAGAGCATGTCCAGCGCCAGCCCCTTCATCTACTCCCCCATCATCATGCACAGCCGTGGAGAGGAGCGCTGCAAGAAGATCGGTGAGCACATACACGCACACACGGACACACGGACACACACACGGACGCACACACACACACACACACACGGACACACGCAAACACTGTAGCGTCCATTTGCCATGACAACAAGGTCGAAGCCTAGCTGCGATTAACAAACACTCTCTCTCTCTCTCTCTCTCTCTCTCTCTCTGCGTGCATGTGTGTGTGTCATCACAATGGTGCGGCGGACTGTCGGGCTGACCACTTGAAAACACACACACTTAAAAACACAACAATGTTGGTGTCCCAGGTCCACTGGATTATTTCACAAATCAACATAACAACAACAACAACAACAACAACCGCGTGTCGGCCTCCCGGTCTTGGTTGTGTGAGCGCTGGGTGAGATGAGGAGAACCCACCTTGGTCAGACACAAAGTCCAGCATGGTCTGCAGCAGGAAGGACAGGTGGCGCACGGAGAGGGCCGGGTTGCCCATGCGGCGCGAGGCATAGACCAGCTCGTGCAGGAGACGCATCTGGACGGCCGCCCAGCCCCGGTGGGTACCTGGAGGGTTACACGGGTACAGGCGTGGGGGTCACACATAGATCGAAAGCCAACATTTGTAGTCACACACAGACTGCACTTTAATGAAATAACCATAAAATATCTGGACCATGTCACCTAAAAAGCATGTTTATTCTGTTGGTGAGACGCCCGACAGTGCAGATGTAGTTTGGGGCCCAGGCATTGTGAATATTTCTGTGTATTTCCAACCATGTGTGCACACACAATACCACACACACACACACACACACACACACACACACACACACCCCGCCGGCGAGCCCAGTTTGCTCTGGAGAGATCCAAGAAATGTCTTCATAACTTTCCAGCTCCTGACAAGCAAGATCCTCCGTTCTACTCCCTGCTGTCAAGCATGGAGGCAGAGGAGGAGGAAGATGACGCCGGTATGACGGAAGAAGGAGGAACAACAACCAGGTTTTGTAAAGCGAGCCCATTGTTTCACACTCAACCCACGATAGACAGATAGATAGATAGATAGATAAATAGATAGGTAAAAACCTGTGACATTAAAGCATTCAGACTGAGTGGCAGAAAATAAAGAATTAAAACCCACATTATACTGTCAATGCAAATCCTTTCCAAACTATTTCCTCCACCGCTTCATGGAGAGGCGCCCACAAAGCATTCTAAAAATAGCAGCAGGTTGAACCTGCCTGCCAGGGATTTCATGCAACAAAAAAATATGTGCTTATCTGGAGGTTAGTAATCCTGAGGGCACAGTGGAGCTGGCCGCCCCTCTCTCTCTCTCTCTCTCTCTCTCACACACACACACACTCTCTCACCCTCTCTCACTCTGCCTCCCACTTTCTCACCCTCCCTCACTCTCTCCCACTCTTTCTCCCACTCTCACTACCTCCTTAATCACTCCCCCTCTCTCCCCAACTCCCACTCACTAACTCTCTTTTCTCTCTTTCTCTCCCTCTTTCTGTCCTCCACTCTCTCCCTCTCCTCCTCACTCAATCTCTCCCTCTCCCCCACACCTATTAACTCTCTCTCTTGCTCTCTCCCTCACTCCTCCTCACTCACTCTCTCTCCCCTTCTCTCCCACTCTCCCTCTCTCCCTCTCTGCTCTCTTTCTCCCTCTCTCCCCCCCCCCACATTGGGCTCTCTCCCTCTCCCCCACAGTAAGGTCGGGGTGGTATTTCCCAGTCAGGAGCGGAGGTGTCTGGCACAATCTAATTAGCCCACCACCACAATAATCACAAAGGAGCCACCTCTGAACAATCTGCCCTCCATCTCCTCAGAGGAGAGGGGGAGAGCGAGAGAGCGAGAGAGCAAGAGAGAGAGCGAGAGAAGAATGAGGCAGTGGTGAACACTGTGGTCTCCACCGGGGGAAGAGTGCTTGGCCTCTCTTGGAAGGGAGGGCGAGCGAGAGAGATGGGGGGGGAGAGGAAGGATGGGATGGAGCTGGGGGAGAGAAGTGGCCAAAAAAAGTGAATGAGAGTAAAGAGTAAAGCGGAGAGATAAAGGACTTTTTTCTATGAACAAGCCATGAAAACACTAGAGCCGGGAGACTTGAGTGTGCTACCCTGGTTTTGTGTACGTCAAAAAATGTCCCCCTGACTTCGTACCCCCCCCCCCCCCCTTCCACTGGAGCAATTAGAATAGCAGCGGAGGTTATGTTTTATGAGAGGAGCACCCTCATTAACTTTAACACTATGGGCTGGGCGATAAATACGAAGGCCGTTTAAGCGCTCCCCCCCCCCCCACCCGGGTGTCGGGCTGTGCCAAGACGACGTGTGTTTCGATGCCGCGTGTAACGCCAACCTCGTCGTCGTGCCACCGTGAGAATCCAACAAGCGCAACACCCGCCTCAAAATAGCTGACTCTTTTGAGAAGTTTCCACGGTTTATTTTGCCCTAAAAGCACAAAACTCGTAGGGAGGAAGAAAAAAACGTGTGAGATATCGTTATCGTAGCGTTAGCACAACAAACGCAACACCCAAGAACGTTGCAAGGCGTAAATGTCTTCTCTGAAGCGCAACAATAATGATGAAAAATAACAGACACAACAATTTGATTTCTTTGGAAATCGACGACCTATCTGGACCATCTGTTGACCCTAAAAAGCTCAAAGGCTGACTATTTACTCAAGTCTATGGGCAAGAGAACATATAACACGCTATCTTTTTAAAATACAAAACGCTCGCAAAAAATAAATCAATGCTGGCTTGTAAACAAACAAGGTGCACTGCACGGTTTTTAGGCGAGATGTCTGGCTGGCAACGGCATCTGACGCAAAAAAAAACATTTTAAACCAACAAAAAATAACCTTTTCCCCCCAAGCAATCAGGCCGCGGATAATGTTGCGCTGTTCGCCATCCACGGCACATGGGGGTAAAAAGGCTCACACAAGGGGAGTGGTTTTCAGAAAGGCCGCCAGAGAAACGCATGCTATCGTACCCCCCCAGATAGAGAGAGAGAGAGAGAGAGAGAGAGAGAGGAGAGAGAGAGAGAGAGAGAGAGAGAGAGTGTGTACGAGTGTAATCAGGGTGGGTCGACATTTAGTCTTGCCCAGCATTGGAAACACTCGTGCCCGTGGAGTGGGTGCGTCGGGGTGCGTGTGGAGAGATGCGCGGACACTGATGTTGAGGACTCCCCGCCAGAGAGCCCATCACAGCCCCGGCTCAAGCACCCTGAGCGGTGTCTCCTCTGCTGGGGGCAAAGTGGTGCACCTTGATGGGGGAACAAGAATGCAAAGGAGAGCACTCGGGGGGGGAAAAACGCAAAGGCCAAGAGAGTGCCTTTTGAATGCGCTTTGTTTGGTGCTTGCGGGCGGTTAGCATATGTCCAATGTGTAGCAGTATGCCCCGATTCCAGCAGAGACATTACCGCTTACTCTAAGGATAGGAGGATTGTCTTCAAGTGTTTAAACGTCTCTTCTGAGATTATCGCAATGTTGTTGACGTTGCAAGGCTTTGTGATACTCTGATGGATGGAGTTGTCGCGGGTCAAAGTCGAAAGGGGAATAGCAAATATGAGAACCTACCAATATGATATGCATCTCAATAAAAGGGTTACAATTCAATATATGGCGTTGTTTTTAAAAGCTGATATATTCAATCCAATTAATGACCTGTATACAATTTTAATGCCTCAAGCACACACATTTGGCTTCATATTCGTAGTGCGACCCAAAAAAAATCAATAGAATCAAATCGATTCAACGGAGCAAAGCACGTGGAACATGAACAGAGGGGAGGCTGAATCCTTTTTGCTATTCAGCAACATTTTGCGTCCGTCCCAACACAGCCTCGTGCTTTGGGCTTTATCTACATTAGAAAGTGGTGGTAAAATACTGTTAAATAATGGGTTGAACTTGAGAAAACAAACTTCACTTAATTAAAAATTAAATCATATTATTCAGTGTGGTGGAGGTGGGGGGGGGGGGAATCGATAGAGAGATCCCTGTCAAGAGGGATACAACTTTCTAAAAATGTGGATGGGGCTCCTGTGGTCCAGGTCTGGGCTAGCTGTATGGTGGTGGTGGTGGTGGTGGTGGTGGTGGTGGTGGTGGTGGGGCAGCCTGCTCATGGGGAGACCCGAAGGAGGGGATATACTGGGGGAGTGTGGAGGAGCACATCGTGGCTGTTTAGATATGTGCTCCATCATACCCAGAGTGGGAGCATCCTGGAAGAAGTGCGTGTTCTCCAGTTCGCCTCTGGGTGCACCTGGTCCCGTCTCCTCTGCCTGCGTGTCAATTTCCCCGAGAGGTACATCCTGGTGCAGGCATGCAGCCCTATGGGACAAACGGGTTTGTGGACCCAACTTTTGGCCATGTAACAAAGACTGCAACTGAAACTGTTGTCACAAAAGGACGGATTACGTCTTTTTTCTTGTTTTTAAAATAAGAACAGAACCCCCGCAAATGCTTGCAGGTTTTGTTCACTCTGGGCTGCAGGGATGCAGGGCCCCCCTGTAAACACCCCTTCAATTCACTTTCTATGAGCGGAGGACAGTGTGTTGCATCAGTGCTTCATCAACAGGTGAGTGGGTCACCATATCAGCCAGCAATACCATGCTGTGGGCTGTGTGTGGTTGGTGGCTGGTTTAACCAGCCTCACCTGAACCGAGTCAGGCCGATTAGATTCTGGGGCTGGGTGAGGCTGCACACCTTTGGTGTATTGGCCAATCAAGTAAAACCAGCTACCACCACACACACACACACACACACACACACACACTCTCTCTGACATCTCATCTTCCACCTGTTCTGTCTACAACAACCTCAACTCTGTAATAAAGTGGTTTATTCAACAGCTTCCTGTGTCTTCTAGTGTCCCTTACAGCTTCCTGTAAGGGAACAACCAGAAGCCCACCAGAAGGGTCTACCTTTGCTGAAGTCCTTGGGGTCCAGGGAGAGGCTGTAGCCGGGCAGTGTCTCCAGCAGCAGCTTGTAGCAGGCCCTCCAGCCGGGCTCCGGGATGGTGGGCGCCACACACTGCATGGCCGCCACGCGCTTGAAGAAGGCCGACTTGCGCTGGAAGCCGATGAGGTCGTAGAGCTCCGACAGGATGCTGTAGCGCTGGATCTTCTCCTCCTCGGACAGCTGGAGGAGGAAGAGAGGGGGGTCGGGGCACAGAGACCATCAGAAAATTATGATGCAAGTTATAAGTTAGTTATCATAAATAATAATTACATGAAGAATATGACCTTGCACTCAAGCTTTATTGCAGGAGTGCAGGCCAGAAAAGTAATATCTAGATATAAAAATAGGATACAAGTATTGCATCTAAAATAACATCTAAAATTAACAATAACTATATGAAAAAAATAGACAATTCCATTGTGCAAAATGCACATCAAATAATATACATCAGAAATGTCTATTTACTTATTTATATATTTATATATATATATATATATATATATGCATACATATAAATGTATTTTCACATTATTATTCTTACAATCTCCTCCGACCGTCAGTCAAGTTGAGACTGCACAGTAGAGTCCCTGCATGAATTAGCCGGGTGGTGAACCCACAGAGCAGAGCAGCATGAGACATCCAGGAGAACAGAGGCTTTGTCTCCCCTGGCAGGGCGCTGGTACAGTACCTGTCCCAGGTTGATGTAGACGGCGTTCTGCAGGAACTCGGACGCCTCCATGGCCCTCTTCTGGATGGCCAGCACACGGACCGCCTTCACGCAGGCCTCCAGCTCGATCACGCCCGCGTTCTTGTACTGCCGCGCATACGTGGCCACCACACACGCACACATTCACACACATACACATGCACACACACACATACACATACACACACGCGCGCACATACACGCATGCATATATATATACACACACACACACACGCACGCACACACACACACACACGTTTTAATGTGTTTCATCTGGGATGTTTTTTGTGGCATTAGCTTGCATGTGTGTGCTCATCGGTTACAAGTCAGTGCAGCGACATGAGACAGCTAAGTTTGTTTGTTTGTTTGTTTGTTTATTTGTTGTGGGTTTATTCCCCATGAATACGCTAGGCTATTTATGAATTTACCTTAGTTAATCTGTGTGCACACGTGTGTGTGTGTGTATGTGTGTTCATGTGTGTGTGTGCGTGAGCACTTTTAAATCCAGCCCTCTGCCAGCAACCCTCCATTCCCCACCACTGCACTCAGTCTCTTTATTAAAATCCAATTCATATCTGAATGGGGGCGTGTTGAGATGCACTTTAATTCTGAATGTGCTGGTTACAGGTAAAAAGGGCGGTGGCTGGCGAGCACACACAACCTTTTATAATAATGAGGATAAAGCAATGTTGTGCCTGAATAGTTGGGTACAACAATGGGCCTCATGTTACCGTCCTATGGTATAAATTCAACTTTTAAAAAAATCACCAAAGTAAGGCAAAGAAATATATATAATGATTTATATAATACATCTTAAAAGTCAGCAGATTTCCTTTGCTAACCAGCCTTGTCCCCTGAAGATCCATCTGTGCGGTGGTGCGTGTGCAACACAATGTACTGCCTGTTACAGCTCTATTTGCCCTGCAATCAAAGGCTCGTGGCTCCAGTGGAGTGTCCCCCCGAAAGAAGATGAAACACTGACCCCTGTTGAGTCGGCCGGCTATTACACACTCACCATTGTGTTATAAATGCTCCTCGATCATTCAAGATTTATGAGAACTGAGTATAAAATAATCATGTGTTCACTTGAATAGTCCTTTATTTTATGTCAGCATATTCAACGTATTCACCGCACGTCATGCATGGCGGAAATACAATTAGATGGGTTCAGAGGGGCCTACATGTTATTAGACTTGAACAGAGGGGCCTACATGTTAGACTTGTACAGAGGGATCTACATGTTATTAGACTTGTACAGAGGGGTCTACATGTTATTAGACTTGTACAGAGGGGTCTACATGTTATTAGACTTGTACAGAGGGGGCTACATGTTATTAGACTTGTACAGAGGGATCTACATGTTATTAGACTTGTACAGAGGGATCTACATGTTATTAGACTTGTACAGAGGGGCCTACATGTTAGACTTGTACAGAGGGATCTACATGTTATTAGACTTGTACAGAGGGATCTACATGTTATTAGACTTGTACAGAGGGGCCTACTAGTTAGACTTGTACAGAGGGATCTACATGTTATTAGACTTGTACAGAGGGGTCTACGTGTTATTAGACTTGTGCAGAGGGATCTACATGTTATTAGACTTGTACAGAGAGATCTACATGTATTAGACTTGTACAGAGGGGTCTACGTGTTATTAGACTTGTACAGAGGGGTCTACATGTTATTAGACTTGTACAGAGGGGTCTACGTGTTATTAGACTTGTACAGAGGGATCTACATGTTATTAGACTTGTACAGAGGGGTCTACATGGTATTAGACTTGTACAGAGGGGTCTACGTGTTATTAGACTTGTACAGAGGGATCTACATGTTATTAGACTTGTACAGAGGGATCTACATGTTATTAGACTTGTACAGAGGGATCTACATGTTATTAGACTTGTACAGAGGGATCTACATGGTATTAGACTTGTGCAGAGGGATCTACATGTTATTAGACTTGTACAGGGGGCTCTACATGGTATTAGACTTGTACAGAGGGATCTACATGTTATTAGACTCGTACAGAGGGATCTACATGGTATTAGAATTGTGCAGAGGGATCTACATGTTATTAGACTTGTACAGAGGGATCTACATGGTATTAGACTTGTACCGAGGGATCTACATGTTATTAGACTTGCACAGAGGGATCTACATGTTATTAGACTTGTGCAGAGGGATCTACATGTTATTAGACTTGTACAGAGGGATCTACATGGTATTAGGCTTGTGCAGAGGGATCTACATGTTATTAGACTTGTACAGAGGGATCTACATGTTATTAGACTTGTACAGAGGGATCTACATGGTATTAGGCTGTGCAGAGGATCTACATGTTATTAGACTTGTACAGAGGGATCTACATGTTATTAGACTTGTACAGAGGGATCTACATGTTATTAGACTTGTACAGAGGGATTCTACATGGTATTAGGCCTGTTATTAGGATTATACAGAGGGATCTACATGTTATTAGACTTGTACAGAGGGATCTACATGTTATTAGACTTGTACAGAGGGATCTACATGGTATTAGACTTGTACAGAGGGATCTACATGTTATTAGACTTGTACAGAGGGATCTACATGTTATTAGACTTGTACAGAGGGATCTACATGTTATTAGACTTGTACAGAGGGATCTACATGTTATTAGACTTGTACAGAGGGATCTACATGGTATTAGACTTGTGCAGAGGGATCTACATGTTATTAGACTTGTACAGAGGGATCTACATGTTATTAGACTTGTACAGAGTACAAGTCTAATAACATGTAGCCCCTCTGTACAAGTCTAATAACATGTAGACCCTCTGTACAAGTCTAATACATGTAGATCCCTCTGTACAAGTCTAATAACATGTAGATCCCTCTGCACAAGTCTAATACCATGTAGATCCCTCTGTATAAGTCTAATAACATGTAGATCCCTCTGTACAAGTCTAATAACATGTAGATCCCTCTGTACAAGTCTAATAACATGTAGATCCCTCTGTACAAGTCTAATAACATGTAGATCCCTCTGTACAAGTCTAATAACATGTAGATCCCTCTGTACAAGTCTAATAACATGTAGATCCCTCTGTACAAGTCTAATAACATGTAGATCCCTCTGTACAAGTCTAATAACATGTAGATCCCTCTGTACAAGTCTAATAACATGTAGATCCCTCTGTACAAGTCTAATAACATGTAGATCCCTCTGTACAAGTCTAATAACATGTAGATCCCTCTGTACAAGTCTAATAACATGTAGATCCCTCTGTACAAGTCTAATACCATGTAGATCCCTCTGTACAAGTCTAATAACATGTAGATCCCTCTGCACAAGTCTAATACCATGTAGATCCCTCTGCACAAGTCTAATACCATGTAGATCCCTCTGTACAAGTCTAATAACATGTAGATCCCTCTGTACAAGTCTAATAACATGTAGATCCCTCTGTACAAGTCTAATACCATGTAGATCCCTCTGTACAAGTCTAATAACATGTAGATCCCTCTGCACAAGTCTAATACCATGTAGATCCCTCTGTACAAGTCTAATAACATGTAGATCCCTCTGTACAAGTCTAATACCATGTAGATCCCTCTGTACAAGTCTAATAACATGTAGATCCCTCTGTACAAGTCTAATACCATGTAGATCCCTCTGTACAAGTCTAATAACATGTAGATCCCTCTGTACAAGTCTAATAACATGTAGATCCCTCTGTACAAGTCTAATAACATGTAGATCCCTCTGTACAAGTCTAATAACATGTAGATCCCTCTGTACAAGTCTAATACCATGTAGATCCCTCTGTACAAGTCTAATAACATGTAGATCCCTCTGTACAAGTCTAATAACATGTAGATCCCTCTGTACAAGTCTAATAACATGTAGATCCCTCTGTACAAGTCTAATAACATGTAGATCCCTCTGTACAAGTCTAATAACATGTAGATCCCTCTGTACAAGTCTAATAACATGTAGATCCCTCTGTACAAGTCTAATAACATGTAGACCCCTCTGTACAAGTCTAATAACATGTAGATCCCTCTGTACAAGTCTAACATGTAGGCCCCTCTGTACAAGTCTAATAACATGTAGACCCCTCTGTACAAGTCTAATAACATGTAGATCCCTCTGTACAAGTCTAACATGTAGGCCCCTCTGTACAAGTCTAATAACATGTAGACCCCTCTGTACAAGTCTAATAACATGTAGATCCCTCTGTACAAGTCTAATAACATGTAGACCCCTCTGTACAAGTCTAATAACATGTAGACCCCTCTGTACAAGTCTAATACATGTAGACCCTCTGTACAAGTCTAATAACATGTAGATCCCTCTGTACAAGTCTACATGTTATTAGACTTGTACAGAGGGATCTACATGTTATTAGACTTGTACAGAGGGATCTACATGTTATTAGACTTGTACAGAGGGGGCTACATGTTATTAGACTTGTACAGAGGGGCCTACATGTTAGACTTGTACAGAGGGATCTACATGGTTATTAGACTTGTGCAGAGGGGTCTACATGTTATTAGACTTGTACAGAGGGGGCTACATGTTATTAGACTTGAACAGAGGGGCCTACATGTTAGACTTGTACAGAGGGGTCTACATGTTATTAGACTTGTACAGAGGGGTCTACATGTTATTAGACTTGTACAGAGGGGCCTACATGTTAGACTTGTACAGAGGGATCTACATGTTATTAGACTTGTACAGAGGGGTCTACATGGTATTAGTTACTGTACAAGTCTAATAACATGTAGACCCTCTGTACAAGTCTAATAACATGTAGATCCCTCTGTACAAGTCTAATAACATGTAGATCCCTCTGTACAAGTCTAATAACATGTAGATCCCTCTGTACAAGTCTAATAACATGTAGATCCCTCTGTACAAGTCTAATAACATGTAGATCCCTCTGTACAAGTCTAATAACATGTAGATCCCTCTGCACAAGTCTAATACCATGTAGATCCCTCTGTACAAGTCTAATAACATGTAGATCCCTCTGTACAAGTCTAATAACATGTAGATCCCTCTGTACAAGTCTAATACCATGTAGATCCCTCTGTACAAGTCTAATAACATGTAGATCCCTCTGTACAAGTCTAATAACATGTAGATCCCTCTGTACAAGTCTAATACCATGTAGATCCCTCTGTACAAGTCTAATAACATGTAGATCCCTCTGTACAAGTCTAATAACATGTAGATCCCTCTGTACAAGTCTAATAACATGTAGATCCCTCTGTACAAGTCTAATAACATGTAGATCCCTCTGTACAAGTCTAATAACATGTAGATCCCTCTGTACAAGTCTAATAACATGTAGATCCCTCTGTACAAGTCTAATAACATGTAGATCCCTCTGTACAAGTCTAATAACATGTAGATCCCTCTGTACAAGTCTAATAACATGTAGATCCCTCTGCACAAGTCTAATACCATGTAGATCCCTCTGTATAAGTCTAATAACATGTAGATCCCTCTGTACAAGTCTAATAACATGTAGATCCCTCTGTACAAGTCTAATAACATGTAGATCCCTCTGTACAAGTCTAATACCATGTAGATCCCTCTGTACAAGTCTAATAACATGTAGATCCCTCTGTACAAGTCTAATAACATGTAGATCCCTCTGTACAAGTCTAATAACATGTAGATCCCTCTGTACAAGTCTAATAACACGTAGACCACTCTGTACAAGTCTAATAACATGTAGACCCCTCTGTACAAGTCTAATATTAGACTTGTACAGAGGGATCTACATGTATTACGCTTGTGCAGAGGGATCTACATGTTATTAGACTTGTACAGAGGGATCTACATGTATTACGCTTGTACAGAGGGGTCTACATGTTATTAGACTTGTACAGAGGGATCTACATGGTATTAGACTTGTACAGAGGGATCTACATGTTATTAGACTTGTACAGAGGGATCTACATGGTATTAGACTTGTGCAGAGGGATCTACATGTTATTAGACTTGTACAGAGGGATCTACATGTTATTAGACTTGTACAGAGGGATCTACATGGTATTAGACTTGTACAGAGGGGTCTACATGTTATTAGACTTGTACAGAGGGATCTACATGTTATTAGACTTGTACAGAGGGATCTACATGGTATTAGACTTGTACAGAGGGATCTACATGGTATTAGACTTGTACAGAGGGGTCTACATGTTATTAGACTTGTACAGAGGGGCCTACTTGTTGAATGCATAGTGCCACAGGTGTCGCTGAAATACCTTGCCATAGTAGGAGATGGCGTCTTTGTATTTGTCGATGATGTCCTCTGGGCTCAGGCAGTTCTTGGCGCGGCCGATCTCAGTGCTGGTGTCTGCACTGATCCCATTGGCTGAGAGGGCACCTGTACTCAAATGAAGGGAACAGAGATTAGATATGGTGACCCTGTGAATGGAGGGCTTCCTGGAAAGTCTTGACAAGAAAAGGAAGACCTCACATTGACTACAGGAAGTTCCCTGCTATTGGCCCATTACAGATGGCCACGAATGTAACCAAACCCTCATGGTTGTACCCACCACCTGCAAGCTAAGGCAAAGGAGTCAATTCTCATTCAGATGAGAATTAACAACACCCCCTAACCCTAGGATGGCCAAAACCAACAGAAATCACAGTTGGGTCCTTCTTCCTATGAGATGGCAAGCATCACAGTAAAACTAAAACAACAACAACAACAACAACAATACAAAACAAAAAGAAACCAAGAAACCATTGATGAACAAAGAATATGAAGTGAAATAATATCAGCATCAGCATCAGGGGTGGTCTCCAAACGAAAAATGGTTCACAATGTGTTCAAAGGCAACAGGTCCGATCCCCCACGGTTTTAAAGCTGGGTTTCATCACTCATCACTTGATTTTTGGTGTAAGTAATTTTTTTCCCCGAGACGTATTTATTTCCCCACTGTGGTCTGCAGCAGCAGCCTTCTTGTTACTTAACCAAATAAATAAAGTTGAATACAAAAAGACAGCTTGCCTTTCACCTTCCCTGCCCCCACCAATCAAAGCACTGTAATGAATATTCTTTGATGTCTGGATTCCAGACACAGGACCACAAATGATTCCCGGCGGCAGCGATCGACTTTCAATTGAAATGGAGACACATTTTTTTTTTTTTAAATGTTCAAATTGTAAGGCGCATCTCTTGGCCAATCTGATTAGAATACAAATGGTAAATTGAGAGCGCATTGCCTAGCAACGGCGCTGGGTCCATCGTGACAACGTGGCACTGTCACTGTGACAAGTGTGTGAATAATGAGGCTGCCGCACTGCAAACATAGCGTCACAGGAGGTGCAAATTAGAGGTGCCGATGCATCGGTGGCATCCATGGCAAACGCTTCCATAACAACACTTTATCAGCTCCATCGGCCTGGCTCCATTCAATAGCTTTGCTGCTCATGCCGCTACAGGCCCACCTTATAAGCAAGCGGTACGACATACAACAACGTGGCAACGCCGCCACCTCCTGGCGAAGGAACCGACATCTCAACTGATCCACATCCCGCATCGTAATGTGGGAAAATAATCACTTTGTACATTCTGTTGCCACAGACACAACACTTAAGAGTGACAGAGTGATCAGACTAGTGATGCGATTGGTTGGGTTTTCAATTATCACAGTGGTCGTCTAGGGTGAATTGATATGGTACTACACATTAACCACTGGAGATGACCTAAGGACAAACAAAAACATTTAAAAGCACAATTCAATTCCGGCATGGAAACAAGAGATTGTGTATGAAGAATGAAAAGGGGGGGGGGGGGGGGGCACACAGAGCACCCCAAACTACGCAAAAACACAGAAAGGCAGGCGTGGCTAAAATGAGGGCGGCTAGTTTTGGTTAGCTAGCGGGAGGCATACCATACCTGGGTCAATGAGAACCTCCTGTGCCCCTACAGACAGAGAGAAAGAATGCAGAGTTCACTCCATGACACAGTTAGCAATGTTAGCAAGGTTAGACGCGACACACTGCCGGCGCTGCTGCTGCTGGTCGAGGCTCGTAGCTGTGGCGCTAAATCGGTGGTTGTGTTGATCACTCTCCCCAGTATCAACGCTGCAACAACGCTGTGCCCAGGCGGCCTTTACAACTATACGTTGCTCACATCAACAATATTGCATTTACATTTGGAGCATTTAGCTGATGCTTTTGTCCAAAGTAACTTAGAACAAGTACATTTGTCCAAAGAAGTGAAAAAACAATATATCGCTGATGGTACAGTAAGATTTTAATAGAACAAGATTCAAGCACTCATAATTGCTAGGTTGACCCCTTGCTGGTAAACAGCAAGATAGCTAACTAAGATGCTACACAATGCTAAGTGCTATTTTTAAGTGTCGGGATGTACGAGCATACAAGTAAGTGCTATAGGGATCCAGGAGGGGATGGGACGGGATTGACTATTGCAATCAACTAGCAGATATTTCACATCTTCTGCTGATGAATTACACAAGCCCATGGTACTTTCCAATCAACACAAATGCATTGCTATTATTCTACTCTCTTTCTATATATGCACTATTACAATGTGATTATCTACGATTAAGCTGTGATGCTCTTGGCTTGCCGTGTCTCAGAAGCCTAATGCGTTAAGCTGTCATGCAGTTAATAGCATGTTAGTTCCACAGAAGAGATTGATTATTATCGCTGGCAGAGGTTTTCCATCGGGGGAATTGTTGTCGTATACGAGCGCACAATGCGTTGTTGTTGTACGTACACAAGCAAAGGCTTTCGATTTTTTGGCAACAAACTACATGCATGCAAACAAAGGGGAGCAATTAGGTCAGTAAAGATTTTTGAGTTTGTGGGGTTAGGGAAAAATGATGTGTCTCACACACGTGAGCCGCCAATCGGTCGCGGCTAACTCTCAGACATCAGGGCATCTGCCCGTTTCACCCACGGATGAAAGCCAACTGGCAGGAGGTCTTTTGGGTTCTGGTCGTGCTTACCCGGCCTGTGGCGTTTGCCAGCGTCCGCCGGCTGGGACTCTTTGGGTTTGCGGGCCCCGGTCTTCCCTGCGGTGCCCCCGGGGTAGTGGGAGATGACTGATGCCGAACAAAGTCCCTCCAACGCAGCTACAGGGGGATGCGGGGGGGGGGGGGGGTGGATGTGAGGACAGAACGTAGTCAGACCCCAGGGCAGGGATTGTGAAACACACAATCAACAATCATTATTAAATCTTTTCTTTTTCATTTCACTGCATGTCGAGTACCCTGTCTGTCGAGTACATATGAGTACATTTATTGAATCTCGATCTTTGGCTCACTCAAATATTTGTTTGAGAAAACCAACACCTGTTGTGTTGAGTTCCAGTTGCAATTTGGATACCAAAAAACAAATTGATTACTTTCTTCCAATCGGGGTCCAAAATGAACACCTGCCACCAGCCAATAGACCGGACCATTTGCCAGGTAAAATAACTCAGGGTTACACATGAACACTATTAAGTGCTTTGCCAGTAGATTTCTCCACTCTGGCAGGCAAAAACAAAAAGGGCTACATTTTAATTTGAGGAAACGTTAACTTCGGACGCTGCGTCCAATACGAGGAGCGATACACTCAGTTGTGAATGGCTGCGGATTAAAGACATAAAGAGCATCACATCTCCAGCAGAGGTCACTATAGAGGCATTAGGGCCTCCAGCGACTTCTTCCATCCCCAGACTCACCGCCCAGCCACAGGAAGTCGTTGACGCCGCGCAGCAGCTCCACGGCCATGTGGTAGTGGACCAGGGCGTCCTGCAGCATGCCGGCCTGGAGACACAGGTCCCCCACGTGCTTCCTCATGCGGCCCTGGCAACGCTTCTTGTAATGCCTGCCCGGAAACCGACACAGAGAAGAGAGGCGAGACCACCACAACTTAGTGACTGGCCTGGATCCGCCATCTTGAGCGATGACGTGTTTCGAAGTGTCTCACCGTTGACATTGTGTCTACCTGATTAGTTTTAACAATCAATAACATAGCTGCAATGACTTTCAGACAACATTGCAAATATTTGCCCACGGGTTGTACATGCATTTAAAGGGTTAGACATGATCTAATTAATTACACATTATAAAATATTTAAAATAATAATAACAAAGATACTGCATCATTGAAAAGGTCAATGGTTTTACGGATGTACTTTTCAGTTAAAATATTGACACAAATTCACCAGTATTATATAGTTGGTAACACTTTACAATAGGGGTACATTAATTAACCATTAGTAAATGCTTATTACGGCATTAACAGCTAATTAACAGTTCACCAATGGTCCAGTTTACAAATGATGTTCATGTTTCTTAATGGTATTCATGTTAGGCAACAGTGTACATGGCAACCAATTTATACATTATTTAATAGGGTTCGGGTTAGCCCTAACCACCATGCTAATTGTATATTACAATGCTTATTACTGCATTAACTAATGTTAATCCATAGTTCATTAATCTACCCTTATTAAGTGTTACCATATAGTTTACCATACTATAGTTATACAATACCATGCGTCACTTTGTAATATTGGGGACATAACGGCACATCATATAATGAGGTTTGTCGATGCACTGTTGCTGTTTTTCAAAGTGAAAGCAGCTCAGTCTTTGTGACATGATTGTCATCTCTTATCTTACCGGGGCATCGCGTCGGGCACCGACAGAGGAAGACGTTGACCGCCAGCCTCAAGTGAGTTTATCAGCTACAAGGAGGAACTATGAGCCAACAAGAGTGTGGTGGGGTGGGGGGGGGGGGGGGGGGGGGGGCAATAGGGCTATACACTGGGAGACTGCCTTGCTCCCCTAAACAAAAGTCACTCACTTGCACAGCAACAGAGGGGCTTTTCATTTAAAGGGGCCCTATTATATCTCCAGGTGTGAGTGTGATTAGCCATTACAAGCCATTTCAAAATTGTCATTGTGACGGAGTGACATCACAAGTGGGAGTGTCCACCCGGATGTATGCCGACTAGCTCAGTTTACCAGTTGGTACGGACCACTGGGAAGGCTGGTAGTCAGCAGGCGTCTAGGTGGACTCTCCCACTTGTGATGTCACTTTTAGTCACATGTGCTCACATTTGCTCACACCTGGTGGTATAACAGGAGCCCTTTAACAACGGGAGCTGCGATGGGTCAGCCGAGACTGGGAAGGTCAAGTTGAGATACGAACGCGCACGCTTTTGGCAACTGAATGTATAATGTGTGTGAAAGGCCAATGGTATTCGGCAGACATCTTTTATCTGTATACGGTGCAGTGGTCTAGTAGGCATGCCAGTGTCCAGACAGAATGGATAACATGGATGGGTGCTTATCAATGTTCCTCGGGCCAAGGCAAGATGATGATGAATTTCATTTCCATTTCATTTCAAAGAAGCAATAAAGACTATGTGTTCTAGTATATATATATATATATATTGATGTACAGTATATACATTAGGGCAGGGCTGGACGATATGATATATTCCATCACGATTATTTCAAACTTTTACCTTGTTTACAATGAATGAATGATTATTTCTATTATGCAGGTTATTTATTTATTTTTTTTGAGGGGGGGGTGGGGGGGGGGGGTTGGGGTGGGGGGGGGGGGGTGGTTTAACATGTCCTCAAGGAGACCTATTATACAACTAGGTGTGAGTGTGATTAGCCCTTCCAAGCGGTTTATGACTTCACAAGTGGCAGTGTCCACCCAGCTGTATGCTGGATAGATCAGCCTACCAGCCTACCCAGTGGACTGGAGCAACTGGTATGCTGCTGATCTATCCAGCATGCATCTGGGTGGACGCTCCCACTTATCATAAACCGGAGATTCTGAAAGCACTTGGAATGGCTAATCACAATCACACCCGATGATATAATAGGAGCCCTTTAAATCTGGGACATGTTTTCTCATGAAGGGGTGCATATCTTATCTTTGTCTTTTTAAGGAAACACAAATATTACATATTTATGGCTGTTTATAGAATATTTTGAAGAGCTGAAATGAACCAAATGAACCAACATGAGCAAGATTACGTCGGTGAGAGGTTCTAAATGTCGGTTTGCGAGACATTTTTGGCTAATTGTCCAGCCCTAATATACTGTACATATAACTATTATTATTGAGATATGAGATGATGATAAATATTATTATTATTTATATTGCATTCTATTATTATAAGATTTCCCTTTGTGGAAAATAAATGTCCACTGAAAAAAAGTGAAGCGGGCAGCACTTCAACGACATGACTGGATGGACACAGCATGGGATCCATCAAACTCATGGTTCAGCTCGTGGGTCTTGTTGGTGTGCCATGGCTGAATAATGCACTGCATCTCCCCCATGAGGGAGGAGTGTGTGTGAGGCATGTACGCACATGCCACGCTACTTGATCCGACAGGGAAAACGAAACCTTCCAAATCCAGGACGGGGAATGTGTCGGATTGACCTCCGCTGCAGCCACTGGTGCGTGTGTTCGGCAGGGCCACATGATCATCTCCTCCCAATAGAAAGACCCATCTCAACGACAATATTAGGTTGCACTGCATATTGCAACAACAACAACATGGTGGCTTATTAGAGTGGAAGCTATGTGTTGTTTTAAAATCCCTAAAGGACAAATAACTGTTTTAAAGGTTTTATATGATTTTTTGTTTATATGATGTTTAAAAGGAGTGATCTATTTGGCTTGAAGCTATGAACACATGCACAACAACAGCAGCACTGAGGCGGGGCGGGGCGTGGCTTAAGTGGGTGGGGGGGGGGGGGGGCGCTAAAAGCTGATTGGTCCAATACGCATCTAACTAGTAGGATGGTGCGTCTTACAGCTCACCTTTTCACACCCAACAACAAACTCACAGGACAGTTTGAAAGAAAAAGCAGAGAGACAAATAAACAACTGAGGATAACAAAAACCAAAGCAACAACAAAAGAAACAGAAATTTGAGAAGAAAATGAGTCCATGACAGTGTTGTAATGACACACACACAACATAAAATAAACATGCATGTATAAGTGCTGACAGTTGTGGGGAAGACACCCTGTACACCACAAGCATCACCGTTTGGATCTGGATACATTCTCTGCCATTTCAAAGCTCAATCGATCGACTTTAAAAAAGTTTAGTTACATGTAGGGGTGTGCGATATGACGATAATAGATTGTGAACCATTACGAATGTCTCGAACTTTACAGGGAGATCATTAGTATCGTGCTACAGTGCACATTCTATCGGTTGTACTTAAATGGCTAATAAACGCATACAAAGTTGTAATACCAATGTTCGGTTTTGTTAATGTTGTGTCGCAAGAGTGCACTTTACTTGAGTGTTGTCGTTTACCTTTTGAAACCAATGTTCACTTTGGGATGGGGTAGGGATTAATGCAAAAGTCTGTAATTGTAATTGAATAGGCCGACAAGTGTAAACGATCTGAACTTTCTTGTTGAATTTTCATACTTTGCAGAAATTGCACTTGACTAAATTCTGTTCGAAAGGGTGCCATAGTTATTTTTCGGTCTTGTAGGCTTTGTTACCTTGTTGGGCTATGTTATTTTTACATTTGAAAATAAGTTTATTTGTACTGTTCAGTAACTTTCAAAAAAAGTCTTAAAACCAACGTGAAATATAATCATGATCAGGATCGTGGATTGAGATCCTCCCTGAAGGATCTCGATCGCCCACCCCTAGTTGCATGGACACCAACGCGGTCACACAACTCACCTGCTGTCTGTGTCCAGGCCCACAAAGTCCTTCTTCTCAAAGGGCACGCAGAGCAGTGGGATCCTGTCGCCCGACTTGTCGGTGGCCCGGTCCAGCCGCTTGGACTCCAGCACGATGAAGATGGACTCCACAAAGTCCTCCACGCGCTTCTCCACGTCGGGGCACTGCTCGAACCCCGCGTAGAAGGCCACGTCTGTGCGCTGCTGCTCCGCGATCTCCCCCTGCAGGCCGAACACCAGAAGGCGCGAGTCGTACAGCGTGGTGCCGTACACCTCCTTCTGCCCGTGGAAGCGTTCGGACGTCTGTGGCCAGTCCTTGGCCGAGGCGCAGGTGGTGACGGCGATCAGGCCCACCACCTTGCGGTGCGTCTGGAAGTCGCCCCACTCGTTGTTCTCGGGCAGGTAGTGGTGGCGGTAGCGGATGTAGAGTTGCCGCTGGGAGTCGCGCACGCTCACCTGGCTCACGCTGGCGATGCGCTTGTAGATGCGGAAAAACTGGTCCTCGGGCACCACGCCCACCGGCTGGACCACCACCAGGACCGTCTGGTGGTCCTCGGCACACTGCATGTAGTCCGGGACACTCATCTCCTCATCAGGCTGTTGGAAATGGGAGTTATTATTGTTTTCATATATTTAGGAATCATGCACTGTTTCGAGACCTAAAAAACCTCCAATGGTGGTGGCTCAACCTGCCAGTGTGCTATCCATGTAGGTGGTACGCCTCATAGCAACCTGGGTTTGATTCCTGCCTCTGGTCCTATGCTGCATGTCATTCCCTCCCTTCTACCTTTTCCTGTCTCTGTTTCACTGTCTTGTCCAAAAAGGCACAAAAGTCCTAAAAAATATACTTCAATATAAAAATACAAATACATTTAAAAAAAACTACATTAAAAAAGACATTTTTACTCACTACATCCTATTAAAATGCATACAATCTGAAACTCTGGAAAAGCATCAACCGTGTTATACCATCAGGTGTGAGTCTGATTAGCCATTACATCAACATTGTTATTGTAACGAAGTGACGTCACAAGTGGGAGTGTCCGCGTCGATGTATGCTGACAAGATCAGTTCACCAGTTGGGACAGTCCAGTGGTCAGGCTGAGAGATCTAGTCAGCATACATACAGTAGGTGGACACTCCCACTTGTGATGTCACTTTTAGTCACATGCCCAATTCTGAAACAGCTTGTTATGGCTCATCACGCTCACAGTCGGTGGTAAAATAGGGGCCCTTTAAAATGAATGCATTGTGCTGGGGAAGACCGTGGAGGTGTGTAGTGATGTCCTGCAGTCAGTGATGGGAAGTAACGAAGTACAAATACTTCGTTAGTGTACTTAAGTAGGTTTTTCAGGTATCTGTACTTTACTTGAGTATTTATTTTTTGGACAAGTTTTTACTTTTACTCCCTACATTTAAACACGAATATCTGTACTTTCTACTCCTTACATTTAAAAACTGGACTCGTTACTTTAGTTTTATTGCATTTGAGGGGAATTGTCTGGGTTTTTTACATCATTGCGTAACGTCTTCCCAACATCAGGGCCGATCTCAACCTAAATGGATGGACAACAACACATAGAAGAGACGCTTGGTGCGTCCATCCACGTTAGAGGACCTCTGATGTCACGCATGTGACGTCAGAGGTAACGAGACGAAACAGACGTAGAAATAAAATACGAGAGAGACACGTGACGTAACTAGTGAGAACTGAACTAAACACACACACACACACACCTAGATGTCTTGTGTAACATTGTGTGTGTGTGTGTGTGTGTGTGTGTGTGTGTGTGTGGTGTGTGTGTGTTACAACTATTATGTATAATGTGTCAGTAAACATCATCCTATGACAAGAGAGTCTAAAAGTTTCAAAAGTGTCAAAAGTTTCCAGTTGTGTTGCTGCCATTGAAAGCTGATGTTCTGCATTGGAGCCTCACGTTAATATTGGTCCACGTTGAGTTGATTATTTTCAATATATTAAGAATTAAAACGGATACTTTGTACTTTTGTACTTTGAGCACATTTCAGAGCGTGTACTTTTTACTTGAGTAAAGAATTTGAATCAGGACTTCAACTTTTACCAGGGTCGTTTTCTACACAAGTATCTGTACTTCTAGTGCTGCAGTAAAGGATGTGTAATATCCATCCAGCTGTGTCTGCAGTCAACACTTCAGCTGTGCTGCCCGGCACCTGCAGCCTATGACGTCACCCCATTCACAACAGCGCTGCCGCGGTGAAGCAGACACAAGGTGACAGCAGACAGCACTGTGTCCGTGTGGCAAACAAGCCGGCCCAAAAACTACACGTTTTATCAAATAGCCAGTTCCCCTCGTTACATTGTTGTTGTTGTTGTTGTGGTTGCTGTTGTTTTTCCTGGCAAGTTAACAAGCATGCTAAACAGTAGCTTGACACTTAGTTAGCGATACAATTCTGTTACATGTCTTCAGAAGCATCGGTTTACTACATTACTGACAACCGCATACTGTTGTGTGTTAAAGTCCAGCAGAAGGTGCGGGGCTATACGCATTATACATAAGAAGAAGAAGAATTACCTCAGTAAGCTGTCAAATATGAGAGCTTCCTTTTTTAGTCCTTTCTTCTTCTACACAAGTGCTCTGATGCGCAGTAATAACACAGCCCCCGCCCCCTACAGGCTGGACAGTGTATAGCATGATTAACCAGACTGGTAAGATAGGATAAGATAAGATAAGATAGAACTTTAATAATCTTGTGCCAGGTCGCATAGCAATACAGTACAATAAAACAATAGAGAAATCAACAGAATAATGCAAATCAACTAACAGATTTTAAAATGTAGCTACAGTTAAAATATACAAATATATAGGCAAGATAAGATATTCAGACGGCGACGACAATTTGGCATAATTGAAGTGTAATACAGCTGTGATAATAATAATAATAATAATAATAATGGTTTGGGGACGTATTGCACCATTGTGTGTGTTCAGGCGCTAAACAGCCCCAACTATAGGCTACAAAAGGTATAGCATGATAAACCCCTACTGTAATTCAACACATATCGCATAATGCAACTATGATCAAAAGCATCACACTTTTTATTTTTGGAGTATGAGTATATAAGAAGAGGTCGAAACCCTACTGTTTTTGATTATTTTGCTTGTCATTATACAGCCCTTCGGCATGATGATATGGAGACCACACACCAATAAATACCATGGATAATAAGAGAGAGAGCAAAATATTTTTGGGTTGAAAAAATCATATATATGACAAAACTCAAGGGGGCGCTATATGTCAAGGCTGGTAGACTTACTGTGTAGCGCTGATCCATCCACTGTCGCTCTTGCCACAGTCTGCTGAGTCAAATGTTCGGCATTTTGTGTTTTGTGGCATTTTGTGTTCTGGCATCATGTCTTCACAGCACAAGATAAAAACAGAGTTGCTATAAACAAGCAGTTATGTGAAGTTTTTTTTAAACGAGAAGTTAGGTATAGACCTACTTGTTATTAGAAAGTTTAGCCTGGGTAATTTATTTTCACCCTGGACCAAGTTCTTAATCAAATGTAAGCTACATACTTCATTTGATTTGATGAGTCTTCAATAATGTTAACCAAGGCATCAGTAGGCCATATTCTGTATAAAAAACGTTATTGACCAATAGGTATAGCAGAGTTGGTAATCGTTGCTTTTCTTGACATGAGACAAAAGAGAAGAATCCACACTTTATTTATATTTTTTATGTAACCCATACATCACATTTCACAATCTTCTTGGAAGACAACAGCAACGTATTCCCAATTTTCATCTTTTTTTGGCCAAAGGGAAATTGGTCCAAACAGCAATGGAGGAGGTCAAAAGAGACATGGAATGTCCAAAACAGGGCGTATACTGATTACACAATCATCAATAATGGGAAAAACACAGCTTACTACAATCAACACAAGTGCATAAACATTGTTTGTGAAGACTACCATTGAGTAAAGGCCTTGAGTAAGGGACCCTAAAAACTCTTAACAGTAAATCGGAAATGTGTATGGATAGAAAAAAAAGAAAAAACTAAATGCAGGAATGATGATACTCGAGTATGAGGGGAACCCATACAGAAGACACAACACACAGGTTATCCGGAATGAGACCCTGTGGGCCTTATTCACCCAGCAGCCATCTTGGTTCCATTCCATATTCAGTTTCCTGCACCAAGCTAGATTTAGAACAAAGATGGCCACTAGGTGAATAAAGCCCACAAATGCATTTAGTAAGCAGCACAGAATGGAAAACCTTCACATTTTCCAATTTCACCCAGGAGGCCAAGATTTTGTTCCTTCAATTCTTCACACAGGCTTGAAACTACATAGAACACGGTGCTGCAATGTTTGGACTTGACGTCAGTGCATAGAAACACATTACTGCATCAAAGCAACCCCAGTTAGGTCCAGGGTATTTTTTATGAGGCGGGGTGCTACAAGATTCAAAGTGTTGCAGGTCTTGCTTCAATCACTTTTTGTTCAAAGAGGCCTTTTTCTTGTCCCATCGGGCCTCAACTTTTAGAATCACATAATGTGCACAATACCGCAGTCATATTCAGTAAGTACGTTGGAATGGAAATGTTAATGTAAAGGACAGCAAGCCAATACTACAATAGATAGTGCTTGTTTTAAGTCAGCTAAGGAGATGTATGTTGGCACCTGGGCAAACCGAAGTACTTTGTTGCACCCTGTGCTGCTGTTTTCCATGATGGATAGCCTGCAGCTCTTGAAGAGTAGAGCAAGGCCTCCTCTTGCCCTTTCAATGAGACTTTCATGAGCCAAAAAAACTCACAATGTAACCGATGACAAGTGTGACCAAGACCTAACACAATAGTAGCTGATAAGTGGGTTGTGATATTGTATTGTAAAGTAGTAACAATTCTGGTCTTTAATCGACGTGGGAATGTAAAAGGTGAGAGAATGAGAGCATTAAGACTTACGATTATTTTTTGTGAGAATTAGGTCTGGCAGAGATCAAGAAGATGGTTTGTGGAGAAAGCTGATGTAATTCTGTGGTTTTCGTACTGCTAACGTCCCAATGTGAAGCGATGTTGTATGTGAACAACAGATCATCAAGAGCAGTCTTATTACTTACTACTTTGGTAGTAGCAGAATTCATCCATAATTTCCTAAAACATCAGTGTTTAGCAACGGTGAGGTTATACGATGCTTGGATTAATTTGGAAAGAAGGATGACCTGATGATGAGAACCATAACTCTTGGTTGGAGTTGCACGGTTTAGGACAACCACAAACGTGTGTACGGCACCAACGGGTAACACGCTGCCGTGCACGAGACAACAAACACTAAAACAGGAGGAAAACATCAGTCTATTTTTGATTGGATATCTGCAGTAAGAAAACCACAGAGTCACAGCCGCCGTTAAATAGATTCTAGTTCTCAGGTGTCCCATGCTGCACAGTCCTCAAGATATACCAACCTAATTACTGACAAAAATAGGTTGCAGAGAAAAATACATCAGCGGCAAGAAGATGGATCACTTTGAAACAACAGAATCATGTCATCAGTGGTTAAGGTTGGAGTCTAACAAGTGCAGCTGATAACCGGGGGCTTCTGATAATGTTGTGATTATATATATTGTTGTATATATATATATATATATTTGGCATATTGTGGCTTTGATGTTGGAGGGGTGGTTGGGGTGAGGGAGGTTGGGATGGCCAAGCCACCAACAACAACAAATCAGGGGTGGCTGGCAGACGTTGGTGATTGGACGTGGAGTGGGCCGATTCGGTGATAGAGAGAGAGAAAGAGACTGAGCGCTACTCTCACGCCATCTTGAGGAACTGCTCCACCGTGTCGGCTTCCACCGCCTCCGAGAACATCTCAAAGTTCTGTGGAGGAACCGGTAAAACATTAGTCAGGGCGGGGGACAATCTCTGCAGAACCAATAGGATAGGTCGTTTTTTAGGAAATGGATCATGCACAAACATATCAATTTTCTGTAGCCCTACATGAATAACATTAGATAATCAAAACATTGCAGCCTTTACACCACAGGCAATGTTGGTATATACTTTATATCAATAGTAGTATGTTTCAGTGATTTCAAGTCTATTTTTACAACCCTTAAAGATTGCGATTACAGACCAAAATGGCTGCTAGATACAATGCCTGCATGCACATATGCAACAGAAACTTGGTGACAGAAAGGGGAAGTGTTTAGAAAAGCGTCGAAAAACCAGGCGCACGTCCTCACCCCGCAGTACTGGTCGTCGTTGAAGAGTTGCGGAGGGACCGCCGTGGGGTTTCCCGCCTTGCTCCTCATTTCGGTCCGCACCTCTCCGCCCACCGAGATGTCGATCAACTCAAACTGGATGCTTTTACTTTCAAGGATTCGCATCATCTCCGCCTGTTGGGACTTGACCTGGAAAGGCAACACCACTGGGCTCGTTAACACACTACCGGGACACCAGCCAGAATGTGACCGGAGAAAATGAGGCAACTTTGAATCATGTGGGTTGTGCAATTTGAAATTTTTGTTCCCCTTGGCAACCGGGTGGGGTCTGTAATCGGTTGCATGATAGGACATGAAAAGGAAATGTATGTTAGTCATGTTGGTACAGTTGCCATGTTAGTCAGTGTATGCCTGTGCCTTTTATTTCCTCTTTTTTTTTTTTCAGTGAGCATATCTGGTTCATGGTTGATGATTTATAGGCCTGCTCTCTTCTTGGTCACATGATTGACTGGGAGGGGGATATTTGTAGAGTAACCACACCTAGCCAATGCAACCACCGTGGTTGTTGCATTTCTACATACAAAAAATAATGCAGGCTATCTTTAGTAAAAGTCTGTCGTAGAGCAATCTCTTGCTTTGTTCTGAATGGCACCGTGCCCTAATTGATAGCAGATGTCAAGACAGAGAATTGCAGTTTCATGATAACCCCTGAAGCCAGTCACTGTGGGCCTACAATACAATAAAAACACGTACTTTCTCATGTGTGGCACTGGTGGTAAGATGTACTAAAGCAATAGTTTTACAATGAACGTCCCAAGAAGTTTGATCATCTTCAATGTAAAAAAAGAAAAGAAAAAAAAAGAAAAAGAAAAGTATGGCTGCACTGCACTACACTGGTTCAGCCCACCGTGAACCAGTGATCCGGGTGGTGCGAAAGTAAAGTGAACGACAAGGACCACATAATAATAATAATAATAATAATAATAATAATAATAATAATAATAACACCATAGTCGTGGTTCGAGGTGCCTCAAGGGCCCGGCGTGGGGTGAGAGCAGCGCGGGTATGCATGCATGCATCAACACCAACACGACGAACACCGCATCCACTCCGGGTCAAGACAGGCGACTTCCGCTACTTCCGTCAGTATCGGTGTTGGCACCTCGTACTTAAGGTGTTTGTTTTTCGATGGAAATAGAAAGATGAGCCCTCCGGCCGTGCACAGGGTTGCGTAGTTTAGCCTCCTCGCATTATTATGTGCTGTGCATGGGGGGGTAGCAGCAGACCCTGCCGGAGGACCCTACTGACAGGCAGCAGCAGCAGCAGCAGCCCGCTGGGTGTGTCGAGTGAACCGGCCGTCGGTCGCCTCAACTGAGACGACACAATACTCACACAATAATAATAATAATAATAATAATAACGAATACAGTCATCGATGACCACTTGACTCACCTCCCGGGAGGCAGTAACAGTGGTGTAGTACAGTTTGATGCCCATAGCTGCAGATGTCCAGATCCCTTTGTGTGTGTGTGTGTGTGTGTGTGTCGTCCCGTTATCTCGCCGTAGGATCCCCCCCCCCCCCCCTCAGCTCGCCTGCCTGCCACGCAGCGTCGCTATTGGCTGGCCGATTTAAAGAGACAGTGCACACCATCGTTAGAATTTCCATTGCCAGTTATTTAACCATAACTAATAGAGAGAGACATGAGAAAGGGAAGAATCAAAAGTCAAACATAATAGTTTACCATCATCTAAGAAAAACAATTATCCCACACTTCATATCATCACATTTTTCTTTCTTTATACATTTTTTTTTATTAAAGTGAAAGAACGCTAAACAATGCTTGAAATCATTCTGTGCAGAATTGCATAGTTTGACGCCAACCACTGAAGGACACGTCTGCTGTGAAGTAGTCTGTGCATAGTGGTGCTTAAAATGACATTTCCGTCTTTGGCCTTCGCCCTCTGAAAACAAACAAACAACTTTTGCACATTTTCTGGCAATACCAGTACAGTTTGATGCCCATATAGTTGCAGATCTCCACATTATAATTCGTTCGCAAAAAGGTGGACATTGTTGATGAGAGTTGACGGAAGACAGCCTTGTCATCGCAAACCAGGCCCAATACACCCGCTGCATAGAAACCATTGTAGTCAATAGCAGACGCGGACTGGCGATTTGGACCTTCTGGAAAGTCCAGAAAGGCTCACTGTTGCATGTACCATTGTCTGCTGTTGGCTAGAGCTATTATTGTTATGTGCAATACCTCTCCTACATTACCTTTCAACATTATGTGCAACATTCTTAATATTCTTTCTATCAGGTGCAATACGTCCCCTAACCATTATTATTATCACAGTATTACACTTAAATTATGCCAAAGTTAACAACAAAGACGCTTGGTTAGTGGTGGTCATGGCAAAAGGAAAGTAGAGAGGTGGATGGGGAAAGATAAATCAATAAAGGAAAAAAAAGCAAAGTCATTGGAGACTGATACTGCATTTATTTGGCTGTTACATAATACAACCTTTTGACAGAGCCAATCGCATTCCTTGGCAGCATAGGATACAAGTTTCTTCTCACTCTGTCTGTGACACAGGTAGCTTGTGAGAGAAGTGTATCTGTCCTCGAATACACCAAGAGTCACGTAAAGAGCACACATTCACAAGAACACCTGGAAGTATTCACACTCATAGCCACAGAGAAAAACATCATCATGTCCCCACAGTGATTTTGCAGAGAAAAGTGACATAATGAAGAAGCTGCTACTCCACCTAGATTCAATTAGCCACCTTCATATTAATGTGAGTATTCAAATATGTATTCATATACCTACAGCCTCAGTACAACTCTCAATATACTGTAGTTCTGTTTGATACAATATGATGTGTTTTCCAGTCCCTGTGTTCCTTTATGTTCTTCATCTTTCAGAGCGTATTAGTGTACAGAACTATAGTTTTGTTTCATCTTTATTTACACAATATGTTGTCTGTTTTCAGGTCCCTGAATGCTGCCCTACAGACCACTGGAGTGTATCCTTAATCTCTCAGTTTTGTAGTTGGACTAGAATTATAGATGTTGTCATTTGTTACCACAGATTTATAGTAATCTGTTTCTGTTCTGCACTGTCAATACGTTTGGTAGATTATGATTGCTTACAATAATAAGCACAGCCTCCAATCATCATCAGTGGTGTTGTGATGTTACTTGCTATTGTGAATGTGATACCTTGACTGGCATTGTGAGATAGTATCAGGACAAGCCTGCTAGGGGCTGTGTGTATGCATGCTGGTTGTGGTGGGCCTATTTGGGACAAAGTCCAGGGCTGTTTATTAGTCCCAGTCCATCTCTGGTCAACAGTAAAGTAAAAGAAGACCAAATCCTTCATCAATAAGGACTGCAGGGAATGCTGGGTGGGTGTGCTTAGTGGTAGGCCTACACATGTATCACAGGCCGTTGCCCTGCAGGGTCAGCCTCTTGGAGTTGTTGAGCAGTGCCCTGGGCCCGTGGCAAGAGCAGGCCCACCATGGGACAGGGCAAGCTGAGGATGACCAGTAGAGCCAGAGCTGCCAGAATATAAGCTGGTATAAGGGTAGTAAAAGCCCATGCCTGTCACACTACGTTAGGTGGGATGGTCTTTATGCTTGCCCTTGCCCAGGAGATGTGTGGGAGCTAGACCTGAGGTGGTAACAGCATGCACTGTCATGTAGAGTTGTCTCTACCACGCCCCTGAATGACGTGGTGGGAGGACGGTGCAAGAACTGAACTACTTCGCTAAACATGCTGTTAAATTTTTCCTGCCACCATCAGTCTGTCTCTGAACGCACACTATTCCATGGCTTTTCTCACCGGCATCATGCTGTGTTGCGGGAAGATCCACAGGGGCCTCAGGGTTACCGCGGGGCCCCTAGTGTTAGCAAACAGGAGCTCCATGTGAACCTCATCGACACCGGAGATGTGATGGAAGGTGATCGCTGAAAAACAAGGATGGAGGATGAATGCGGACACACATGGCAGGGGATTATTATAGTGTGTGGACTGGACAGGGCCCATGAATCTGATATAGGAGCGTTTAAAAGTGGACTAAATATCAGCCGTGGTTTAATTTTGTTATCACAAAAGTACCAGAACGGACCTCAACATAGTGTTAAACAAAGTTGTTTCTAAATGGCTGAAATGAGTGCTATGGGTTCATGAATATAAGAGTTGCCTATGCAGATTCAAGATTCAAGAAGTTTATTCGTCATATACACATCCAGGATGTGCAGTGAAATGAAAAAGTGGTGATGCTTTTTTTATGAGAAATATGACCAAATAAGCAAATAAACAGCAAGGCATATAAACAAGTCGGCATATCAACAACAAGGCAATCTAAAGTGGGGGGGCCCTGGTGAGGTCTGAGGTCTTAGTCTCTCTGTTCCAGCTGCCTGAGATGGTAGAGGCGCTGCTTCACCTTCCTCACCAGAGTGTCAATGTGTGTAGTCCAAGTCAGATCCTCTGTGATGTGGACTCTGTGCATAATGGTGCTTAAAACGACATTTCCGTCTTTGGTCTTCGCCCTCAAAAAAAACCAAAAAAACAACTTTTGTACATGTTCTGGCTTTTTGCCTTGTACATAACTAATAATGTCTTTACTTCAACTAAATCTTTAAGTTTCAATAGTCCTGACTTCATAAATAGTCTGTTGGTGTGTTCTCTTGAGTCCACTTCATGAATAATTATGACTCCTTTTTGTAATAAAAACAATGGCTTTATGCTCATGTACGTGTTGCCCCACACTTCCACACAGTAACAAAAATATGGTAAAATAAGTGAACAGTACAGAATTCTCATTGCCTTGTGATCTAACACATACTTTGCACACCTTTGTTTTTACATGTGCTATATGATGTTTTCCATGTCAGTTTATCCATTATCACACCCACAAATCATTATAATCAATAACAATATAAAATCCATCTATAAACAGTGAAACGTTTTCATCCTTTTTTTGATTGACAAAAACCATGAACCATGAACCAACTATCATCCTATCTCTCCGAGAACAACCTGCTCGACCCTCATCAGTCAGGCTTCAAAGCGGCGCACTCCACGGAGACGGCCCTGCTTGCAGTATCAGAGTCCCTTCGCGACGCCAGAAGCTCTTCCCTCTCATCCGTGCTCATCCTCCTTGACCTGTCTGCCGCTTTCGACACAGTGAACCACCAGATTCTCCTCTCCACCCTGGCAGAGCTTGGCATCACTGGAACTGCGTTATCCTGGTTCACTTCCTACCTGACAGATCGCACTTATCAGTTCACATGGAATGGCTCCCTGTCCAGACCCTGCACCCTTGACATCGGAGTACCCCAAGGCTCAGTACTGGGACCCCTTCTGTTTTCTTTATACATTAGATCTCTCGGCTCTGTAATCACATCCCACGGCTTCTCCTACCACTGCTATGCTGATGACACCCCAACTGTTTCTTTCCTTCCCCCCCTCAGACACCCACATCGCAACACGCATCTCCAAATGCCTGGCCGACATCAGCAGATGGACGACCGCCAACCACCTGAAGCTCAACCTCGACAAGACTGAGCTTCTCTTTATACCGGGTAAAGACTGCCCTCAGATGGACCTACTTGTCACCATCGAGGACATCGGATGTCTCCCCTGCACCCACGGCAAGGAACCTTGGCGTGGTACTGGAATGACCGGCTGTCCTGCAACGCCCAACATTACCTCTGTGGCCCGATCTTGTAGAATTGCTCTCTACAACATCCGCAAGATCCGTCCTCACACGTGAAGCAGCACAGATCCCGGTCCAATCGGCTCGTTATCCACTTGTCTCGACTACTGGCAACTCTCTCCTGGCTGGACTCCCCGCCTCAACAATCAAGCCCTTACCAACGCATCCAGAACGCAGCAGCACGCCTCGTGTTCAACCTACCTAAATTCTCCATGTAACCCACCTCTTCCGCAACCTCCACTGGCTCCCGGTAATTGCTCGCATTCGATTCAAGACTCTGGTACTGACCTTCATGGCTTGTCATCGGAACCTACCTCCAAACACTAATCCGACCCTACGGCCCAACCCGAGCACTCCGCTCGGCAACTTCTGCCAAACGACTGGTACCGCCTTCACTAAAAACAGCCAAACATCGCACTTCCAAGTCCCAACTCTTCACGGTTCTGGCTCCGCAGTGGTGGAATGAGCTCCCGGCTCACGTCAGGACGGCCGAGTCGCTCGCCAGCTTCCGCAAGAGACTCAAGACCCACCTGTTCAGAGTTCACCTGGACTCTACATCACCCCCCCCCCCCCCCGCAAACCTGCGTGTTTTATACGTCTTAACACTTATTAATGGCACTTCTAAGCATGCTTAGAATCACAAGCCTGCCCAGCTACTTATGCAGGCAACTTGGCAATTATGAAACTCGTTCTATTCGTCTCGTAAATATGAATGCTCTAAAACAGCTCTATTCTTATCTTCAGGTACCACAGTGATATATTGCTGCCTCTCCTTCAACAAATGTACTCTTTGTAAGTCGCTTTGGATAAAAGCGTCTGCCAAATGCCCTAAATGTAAATGTAAATGTAAAACGTAATATCGTCATCAATTTGGTCAGACCACCGCAAACACTTATTTGAACCAATAAACTAATAAAGTAATCACAATGAATTCAAACAGTGAACCAAAAAAACTATTGGTAAGCTTAAATTCTGAATCTTTATTATGTGAGATGTTGCTCCACAGGGCAAGTAGGCCTACTGGGCGCACCAAAAGATAAAAGCAAACAGAAATCTGTTAAAAATCCACAAACATAATCCTTCTTGTGTGTGGGGTGGGGGTACCGTTGTGGTGGATGGGATAATCAATTGTGCTTTCATGGAACATGACATGAGCATTCACATCAAGGAAAACAGTGCAGGTCTGTGCCACTGGGAGCCAGACACAGGGAATCTGGGAACATGTCCAAATACTTTGCTGCATCAGCGGGTTTTTGTGCTGGGAAACAGAGCCGAGCTGCGGGGTTGAATTGGAAATGCAATGCTGCAACGGAGTCGGGAAGTCCGATTATGAAGGGCCTGAATCCACATCTCGTCATTTATCAAACTTTGTTTGACTTTGTAAAGTTAGGGGTGGAGTCCATCATCAATGTGAAATCTACAATATATATACACTGTATGTATGTATACACACACACACACACACACACACACACACACACACACACACACACACACACACACACACACACACACACACACACACACACAAATGTGAGCAGTTTATTTTCTAATGTGATGTTGTTGATTTACTCCACTTGGGGGCAGTACATTGCAGTAGGCATAGCACTGAAAGTTAAAATAACATAGGCTACTTGATCTAGTGGGTCATTTGAGCTCAACAATGAATATTGCCTATTGGTTGTTGTATAGAATAAGGACCCCAGCACATTAAAACACAACCCTTCGAATGAAGTCAAAATGGCTGCATTTAGATTTAAAAAGGTATGAATACAACCTTGACAAAATTAAAACACTTACACTCACACTCATAGATACATAGGTTAGGACCACACGCTGTCGAAGACAAACAAAGCTAATTAATTTGAGCTAATTAACACCAACTGTCTTTGACATCAGACTTGTTGGTATCCAGTTTTGGTCAGACTTATGGATGCTTGTAGTGATGCAATGTGGGGATACAGAGGCTCCTCCTGATATAAAGCACTATGGCTTGCGTGTATCGAAGGTTATGGTAATCTCTCAGTGTATACACATCGCTTTTCTTCTCATATGCCATAAAACATTGCATTTTACACCATCGCTATGCAACAGAAAAGAAGGCACGAGATCAGGTCATTGAGACAGATATACAACACAATATGAATTCTTTGTTTACAAATTGGCATTTATTTTCTCAAAATAGATTGTAGTGGTCTGTAAAACATACAAACTTCATTTCCACATTTCCAAATTGTTAACATCGAGAGTCCTGTGCCTTGCCTCTATATTTTTTGCAAGGAATCATTTTGAGTTTGTGGATTGTGAGATCCCAACGAGATGACAGCATTATAGTGCATTGGCTTGTGTGTGCATGAGGAGGAATAAACCAGACCTGTCGACAACAACACAAATTAAGGTCCCCCCCCCCCAACCCCCACCACCATTCCATCCACACACAATTAAATAAAGACAATTGAATAATATAATTAATTAGTATACATTGCCCAGTTAACAAGTAGTTAAAAAAAAACATTATTTGGCCACAATGTTAACAAAATGTGTCCTTTTGCATGTTCAGTTAGAGCTGTTGAGCGTTCCACAGACAAGCAAAACATGATATCAAAAACAGTTGCTAACCATTACAATACGATTGGTTGGAGTATCAAGAGAAATAAAACAAAATATAAACAATGAAAATGCCGAAAGTAAGTCAAGTGAAAACTGTAATCATTGATATTTTTGGCAGTTATCCCCAACTACCTTGTTAGTAATAGCAATAGACATCGAACACAGTTTGGTCGTTCCTATCTGAGCTCAAAGCTCAAGTTCAGCATCAGCATCTATGCTTTCATCACTTCCAGACTCGATTACTGCAACAGCATCCTCTACGGCTCACCCAACAAAACCCTCAACAAACTTCAATACGTCCAGAACTCCGCTGCCCGCCTGCTCACCTCCACCCGCCGCCAAAATCACATCACCCATGTCCTTCACAATCTTCACTGGCTCCCAGTCAAATACGGGATCAACAAAAATACTACTCACCACCTACAAAGCCCGAAACAACCTGGCCCCTCCCTACCTCTCCGACCTCCTCCTCCCCCGCCACACCCCTACCCGTCGCCTCAGGTCCGCTGCCTTCTCAGTTGCCGCGCCTTCCCTCTGGAACACCCTCCCCATCCAGATCCGACAATCAGCCACCCTCCCCTCCTTCAAACAGGCCCTCAAGACCCACCTCTTCAAGCTCGCATTCACCTGACAATCATCCTCCCCTGCATGGTTGGAGCTTTATTAAAAACACAGTATTGATCATATTTTGGAATACATTGGCCAACAGCACTTAGGTGCGATATATCTATATAAATATATACCTTTGTTATACATATATACACAGATGTATCTTCTTAACAAAAAAATGCCTGACAATCCAGGTACCATTTGAACAATAAAATAATAAATTGCAAGTCAACATTTTCAAGTAAAAAAAGGGTCAATGTCTTGCTCAAATTTAGTTAAATCAGCACTCGATGAAAGTCAACATAATGTAATATGCCACATTTCTTACAATATTCCACCCAATAGCTCCGGTTAACCAAACCCAGAATAGCAGATTAATACAGTGTGCCGACTGGCCAAAAAAGGGGCCAAATCATTTTTCGACAGTACATTCATACACTCTCTCTCTCTATAAATATAATATTGGCACTTTACTGTAACTGTAATAAAATGCTAGCCATCTAATATAAAAAGACACTATGCTGAAACATGTTTTTTATTTGTACTTTATACAAAAGAAATGCAAGCAATTAATAGTAAAAGCTATTAATATGTCTGCATTCCGTTTATGGCTCTTATATGTTCAAATGTGCAAGGCATTATTTAGGGCCATGAAGTACCTCGGCATATGCAAATATCAGTGTTAAACTTATGCAATACTGTACAAAGTACAGTACCACTTATTGACATTTCTGCACTTTGTCGTCAAGTACTCGCCTGACTTTGGCGACCATGACGGCTGCGATCAGCGTGCACACAGCCACGGTGAGCAGGTACAAGCCCACGCAGAGGTCCGCCTCGACATCACCATGGAGACGCACATACAGCCTCCGCCGGCCCAAATAGTCGAGGTGGGAGGCCCGGATCTGACTCAGGGTGCACAGGTTGAGCAACACGTGGAAGATCTGGTGGCCCTGGCCCACGATGTCGCAGCGACCCGGGAACCAGCGCTGCGGCAGTGGGTACATGAAGAAGAACGTGCTGGACAAGAAGCACACCACCTGGCCCAGGTGGAAGTACAGCGCCGCCTCGTCGTCCTCCGCCGACCAGCGGAGGAGCCGCTGGAACACAGGGCTGGTGTCCCAGGCGTAGGCCAGGGCCGACGGGGTCACCTGGCCGACCCTCCGCACCCAGGAGGGGAGGCTGTGGCTGCAGAACTTCCCGTAGCAGCAGCCCAGGCACGAGAGGCAGGCGAGCAGCGCGGCGGTGGGCATGAAGACGCCGGCCACCCGCCCGTGCCAGCCCTCCTCGATGGCGTAGTAGTAGTGCACCGCGGCGCTGCCGTACTGGTACTGCGCCACGCCGATGTAGTCCATGAAGAAGAAGAGGTAGTGGCACAGCTCAGACTTGCTGCCCAGGAGATGCGCCACCGCGCTGCACCCGCTGTAGCCCATGGCGGACACCACCAGCACCAGCAAGGGCCGGGCGTGGGGGTCCCCCAAGAAGTCCACCGTCTCGGCCAGGTGGCACAGAGTGAGCAGGAAGACGAGGAAGCCCAGCAGGTGGGTCCAGGTGTTGACCGTCTCGTTGTGGCGCTGGAAGAGCGAGCGCAGGTAGTAGCTCCAGCTCTGGTCCAGCGGCCGGTAGCCAGAGTGCACGTAGCCCTCGCGGAAGTACCGGGGCACCTCGGTGTCCCGGAGCGTGGCGGGCATTGAGGGAGCCGCCGGGGCCAGCAGGCGGGGCATCTGCCGGACCTGCTGCAAGTTGATAAACAGCCGCCCAATTCTGTCCATGACAATTGTTGCCATGGTGGTGGTGGTGGCGGTGACCGTGTGTTGGTTACCGCAGGGTTCAAATTGGGTGCTGAGCACTGAGAGGGAAAGGGGAGAACAAGAACATTCTGAACAGCTCATTGACAAACCATTTAAAAACATGCTGGAAACACATAATAGGCCTATACAAAATACATTGGCTAATACAGCGTCTGATCTATTCGAGAGTGTACATGTTTATGTTCCGCATTTAATCAGAATCAGAATCAGAATTGCTTTATTCGCCAAGTAGTTTTCACATACTTTGCTGTGGTTGTTGGTGCATACAGACAACATAAGAATAATAATAATAAGAGTTAAAAAGCATTAAAAAGCAAGTAGTGCAAAAACGACAAGAGGCATAAATATAAAATAAAGTAGAATAGTATGAATGGGTATATACAATACAGAATGATTTCTGAATGATTTCTGAATGATGAGATCAAGCAAGTAGAGCTAGAATGCAACGGTGGGGTTGTTTTTCTGGCAAAGATCAGCATGTGCATCTCAGGAGTCATGTTGCTGTTTATCCGGATTGAAATACCTGAACATTCTTTTAATTCCAAAACATATGAGCAGGATGACAAGGTAACTCTGTAGACCGCGGATCAACTCATATGACTTTCAAGACGACAAACGGATCAATTTCGTAGTTTCGCAACAAGAAGGCGCAAAAGTCAAAAGTCATTTCTTTTTCTCACTCTCGCCGATCGACGTTTCCCGGCAAATGACGGCGAGTTTAATTAAGCAACCAATTGAGTGAGGGCTGAAGACGCACGAAAGAACTGTAACTTTATGCTGCAACTACTGCTGGCTGAACTCTTGTCAGACGGAGCGGCTGAAGGAGGAGGATCGAGAGGAAATACTTGTCACACTGCTCTGGAAGTACACTAAGACTTAAAAAAAATAAAAAAAAATAAAATAAAAGACTTACTTAGAAAACGACAGCACTTCAAAATGCAATCCCAATCAACCGGCCGGTCCGATCAGCGTCCTGATGAAAAGAAGACAGCACCCAAACCGCCGTCTGGGTGCCGAGTGCGGGGTGCTGGGTGCCCTGCCTCCTGCAAGGTGTCCAGTGACAAGGAGGAAGAAGGCGGTCTCTTTCTCTTTTTCCTGTAGAAACAAGATTCAGTCATTCACAGATGGTGATTAACTCGTGTATTTGGACCAGTATTAGTTTTTTTTGCGTCCTTTAATATCTGCAAAAAGCGCAGTTTTGTATGAGGGACCCCCCACAAGGCGTTGATTTTACCACAAATCGCCCGTCTGTTAGTATAGGACCCCGCAGAGAGAAAAATCTCGATTTTAAGAGCTTATTATTTTATTATTAATATCTAACTTTTGGTTCAATCTAGCTTTGTCTGTTTTAGTCGAGTCGGTCCGTGAAAACGCAACGTGCGCGTCAGAAATGTAATCTATGATTGATATGATTGATGTGATTGATAGATATGATTGATGTGATTGATATGATTGATATATCATTTAATGAGTGCACATCTAAGCACCGAGGTGTGACACGGTCATCGCCGCAACTCCTTGTCTAAATAGGCACCGGATTTGAATAGGATTTGAACGCAATCCCCGCACCACTGAAGGTGAACACGGTACACGTGGTGACAGGACGACACACGACCAGCACGACTCGACCTCACGTGTCTGCAAACTCAGGAAGGTTAAAATCAGTAGAAAAATGAGTATTGCGTAGAACAGCGGTTGTCAAACTATGTTTAGGGCTTCTCCTGTCGTTTTCAGCCTTTAAGAAGAGGCTCCCTTTTAAATAGATATATAGATATTCATTCATTTTCTCCAGGTGGAATTATTTGACAAATGTTCATAACCAATATAAAATACAAAAACAACGTTTGGTTATTGTTTCTAGCAGGCCTACCCTACCTCCTGCAGTCCTTCAAAGTACCCCAAGGCCTACGCGTCCCCCCATTTGAGAAACACCTAGAATTCTACAAATGGTGAATTCTGATATTTGGCATTCAGTGAAACAAACTCGATTTGTTTCCAACTTTGTTACCCGTCACATAATCATGAGTTATGAGTCAATATCAGGCCTTGGGAACTGAGGTTCCACGCATGGCTCAGTTCATTGGAAAGTAACCAGAGACGAGGAAGAGTTCAACGTGTTTCCTTGTACAGGAAAAATCACCATAAGCATGTCATGCTCATTGTATTGCTTTTTCAAATGGATTGAGATGGATTGAGATAGATTGAGATGGGTGTTAAAGTCGGCAGAGCATAAAAAAGGCCTACTTATACTCATCAAGTAATGTAGCCTACACAGTAGGCTACATGAAATTCTATGTAGGTCTACTTATACCGTCTTTTTCACACACCAGTACACACACTAGTACTCACTGACAATGTCAATTGGTACATATTTCAATTTGCGTAGGTGCGTAGGCGAATCTTAACAAACAGGTTCATGAGTGACTGGATTTTGTCTTCACATCAAAGTTTCAAGTTTCAAGTATTTCATCGTCACATCACATTTTACAAGCAGTAGTATAAGCAGTGAGTGAAAATCTTATGTGCAAAACGCCCGACAGCCGACCGCAGTTATAAAAGAATACAAATAGAAATAGAAAAGAAATAGAAATAGAATAGAAGTCAAATGGTTGGCTATGGAAAACCCTCAATCCTTTCCTCAATGATCCTTAATCCAGTATCAGTAAATTGCGTGGATTACGCTCTCCTACATGAGTGAAGAGTAAAGTCAAGTTTCTAAGAGCGCTCTGGACTCCTACTCTTTACTCCTGTTTATAGTCGGATCTGGACTTTCCGATGAGTTCATATTTGCAATTGCTAGTGTATGTGTGTGTGTGTGTGTGTGTGTGCATCTGTGTCTCTATGTGTGCAGAGTAAAGTGGGGGGGGGGGGGGGGGGGGCGAGATGGACACATTTGTTTGCATATTGTAGAAGACTGTGTAGATGCCAGCAGGAAATGCGTCAGGAGACGGTTTGAAGCACTCCCACCGTTCCCTGACCGGGTGGTTTATCTAAATAGCGTTCTATCACTGGCGGAGTATGACAAACATGTTTACGTCTTCAGAGCTGTCTGTGGTTGCAGTCGAGAGAGAGAGAGAGCGCTTCACAGGCCTGCATCTTGATGAAGTTTGATGGTTGGCTCTCGACAAGTTTCAGTTGGGTGTTGCCGCCGAACAACAACAACAACAACAACATAACCTGCATGCCATGCTTCACAAGGACATTACCTTGAAAATTATGTTGAATATCTGGACCAGCAGGTACAGATACTATAAATATCTTTTGTAGCAGTAGGTGTTAAAAGCTATCATTTCTGACATTATTGCAACTCAAATGTGTTTCAGGAAATAGGCTTCCATTTTCCATGACAACTTGAGGAACAGAAAGATAACGTGAGGTACAACAAGATACAAGATAAATGTGTATTTGGTGGATTTTTGTATATAACATTTGTAATGCCTTTTGAATTTTTTGCAAATGTTTTGTATATGAGAAAATTATGAACAGGTCACATGGTGCATTTAGGGTTGACATGATATCCTTTAGAATACACATGTACTCATATGCTGATAGATGTTCCCTGAATGCAAATACTTTTTCAGAATAATAATGTATCTTTCAGGGTGTACTATATTTGAATATACATGTCCTAAATGAATGCATCTAAAAGGCAGATGGATTGTCATTTTACAGATTACATTTCAACTTGAAATCTGAATGCGATGCATTACTGAAGTGCTTTAGAGGAGGGGGAACAGAAAAGGTAATTTAATTACAATCACAAGAGCTCATCATGCAGGGACTGCAGGTGAAAGGTTAACTCGCTCATATTGTGTTTGATGTGAGCGAAAGGTTTCCGAAACAAACATTGGTCTATTTTGTACAACCAAAATCTAATAATTAGTTTTCAATACAAATAGCCTATGTCCTCTAATAAGATCCCATATTAATGTGAATTTCCACATTCGTATTCGACAACCGAATTGGTCATTCGAATTAACCAAGATTTGTACCCAAGATTTCCAATGATTCCTTTATTAAAATATAAATAATTTCAAATACTTACAATACACTTATTTCATATCTCTTGTATAAACCGACTCACAAATGTGTCACTGTCTAGTCCACCAAACAACAAATGTTTTGGGGAATTTTTATCATTGCTGGTTCTCCATGAACCATTTCTATGTCATTGTCATTTAGTCAGAGCTGGATAGAGTTGGCAAATGAAATTAGTTCTTCTATTATAGATAACACTTTCACTTCCTTCCACCCTGGCTATTATTAGCACCCAAACCGTTGCTGTACTTGAAGGGCTATCTGTAGACTCCCTATCTGTATTATAGGGTACAATACTGTATTTGTATTGCTACTGCCCTGTTGGTTCAAAATGCTACCAGAACATCTGACCTTCCCCTGGGTTCATTATTGTTATATCTTTGAAGTCCTATCATTGGCTACTAAACAAGGAGTGACAAAATGGTAATACTGTAATGTGCAGAGGTGGCAAAAGTATACACATCCTTTACTTCAGTAGAAGTACAGATACTTGTGTAAAAAACAACTCTGGTTCAAATTCTTTACTCAAGTAAAAAAGTGAAAGGTACAGGCTCTGAAATGTACTCAAAGTCCAAAAGTAAAAAAGTATGATGTTTACTGACACATTATACATAATAGTTACACACACACACAGTATATATTACAGATTGTCCACCAGAGATGTAGCCTGGGAGGAGAGCATCATCCCGGGCCGGCTGAGGAACGGAAAGACCCCCGGGCCCGTCGCCACCCTCCTCTACATTACCATTACCTATTACCATGCACCTCATCATGTGCAATATTCTTAATATTCTTTATCATGTGCAACACTTCCACTTTACCATTATTATTATTACCCTTTTATTACACTTGTTTTTGCGGACTGAATATCTTGCCTATATTTTAATTTTTATACTTCACCTAGGACTTAGACTTGACTGTAAATGTGTAAATCTGTTATTGTA
>PIJE02000820.1:37500-54670 GCA_002895965.2 Coryphaenoides rupestris | reverse complement strand
CGGCACCAATCCCCCTTCACCCCCCACGGCAGTTGACGCGGACGCTGTCACGGGGAACGAAATATAAATGTTTGTAAACGACGTCTAACCGTAACAGTGTGCCGCGCTCAGAACGATACACGTGCGCCGTGCGACAGTCGCAGAGATTATATACCTAGAACGCTGGCAGGCGCACACGCGATGGTTGTTTGCAAGGCTCGCGTCGCCTTCAATACCCCTTAAATAACCATGGCTTGTATCTATACCATTGAACCATCAGATATGCTTGAGTTCGCAGCACCGTTTATACTAAGACATTGTTATATGCCTACATGAAATCACCATTACTGGCATGGACAGATTCGGACAAAATGCGACACAGTCCAGTTACCACAACCTGATCCATACACAGGTGTGTGCCGCACGTAGTGCTCCATCATGTATGTGCTCTGATATTTTATATAATTTCATGAGAACACAGTTTGAGTGAGATCCCGAATATGTTGTGCATATTAAACACACCCCCGTGTTTTGTACCGCTCGCTTGGCATATATTATAGGTTATTAAAATGTTATCAGGAGTTATAATAAGTGTAGCATTATGTAGCTAATGTATTGTTCTTAGATTGTACACGTTTATCTGTAATTTCAATTACATAATATTGATCTATCAATTATATCGATATGAACTATAATATTTATATTATATTCATATTATATCAATCTCTCTCTAACGTGCCTCGCCCTGAATCCCACCTGGAACAGCACTGGCAGGTAGGAATTACCGCTCATCTCTTTTTACACTTTATTACACTTCAATTATTGCCAAATTGTTTTTGCGGACTGAATATCTTGCCTATATTTTTTATACTTCACCTATATTTGTATACTTCTTCTAGGATTTAGACTTACTGTAAGTTTGTACGTTATTTTATTTTTACTATTTTTACTATACTATTCTTGGCAAGAGAGAAAAAGGCAAATGCAGTAAAAGAAAGGAACTGAAGATTCCACCCCAGTATGTTGTTATTACTGGGGTGCGAGCGACGCGGTACCCTGTCACTCCACCAGGTGGCAGTGTAACCAAGAACAAATGTCTCTGTTCTTGCGGAGTATGTATCAGCCTTAACGCGGATGGACGCACCAAGCGTCTCTTATGTGTTCTTGTTCATCCATTTAGGTTGAGATCGGTCCTGATGTTGGGAACACGTGACGCAATGATGTAAAAAAAACCAAAACGACAATTCCCTTCAAATGCAATAAAACTAAAGTAACGAGTCCCCTTTTGAAAATATGAGGAGTAGAAAGTACAGATATTCGTGTTTAAATGTAGGGAGTAAAAGTACAAAGTCGTAAAAAAAATAAATACTCAAGTAAACTACAGATACCTGAAAAATCTACTTACAGTTGATACGATGTACAGTAACGAAGTAATTGTAGGCTACATCGTTACTTCCCATCACTGATAATGTGTAAATGCTGTTATTTATTTTACATGGATGTTCATTTTGTATTGTCTATAGCGAATTACTAGTGAAAGTTGTTAAAACTTCATTAGTAATGTCGTAGTGTCTGTCTGAATCTTTTGTTAAAATAATAAGCATTGACTTTGACATTGATAAGAATAAATTGTTGTCAACATATGTTTTAATATCTCTATAAGTATAGACAAATAATAATATAATTCTAATAATAATTGAATACTAATTCATAATTTTTATAAAGGACAACATTCTACCACCATCAGTATTAAATGATTATCTAATTAACTATATTTGGTGACGCTGTTGTATATCCACTAGGGGGCGGTGTTTCCTTTAGTATAACTGCAACTGCAGAAAACATTACATAAAATGTCCATCTTTTCAATATTCACAGAAGAGAAAGGTGTCTATTTTGAATACCCCCAACCCCCAATCAGGAGGCATTCAATTGTGCTATTATAAATTATGTTAATTATCAAAACTACCATCTTCCTGGAATTGCTTGGCAAGAAGAACAGTGAAGCATCGCCACACACACAAAAATCAGCTGACCATTGCTGTGTGGGTGTCTACAGAGGTCAACCAAAGCAGGAAGGCTGAATAAAGAAGATCAAGATTGTTGCACTGTGGTTACAAAGGTCAGACACCTTACTTTATTGGTGGACATGAAATCATTACAACAATTTAAACAAATTACACAGAACTGATTACAAAATTGATTTTAGGAGTGTCATGGGACATTTTTTTCGCTTGTGTCAGGAGGGATCAGTGGAGCTTAATGATATTCCTCATGGGACCACTCAATGAGCTAATTTAAAAAGAAAAGAATAATAATAATTATATGATCCATGAAAAGGTGTAATGGTGTACATTTTCACCATTGTACATATGCTCTGTTATATCCCGAGGGCTGTAGTGCACTACAACTTCTCTGGACAATGTGACATTTAAACACTTCCAAATCAACATTGTAGGAATCACAGGAAAGCACCACTAGCTGTGTGGCATTTCACACTCACGTATCAACCCTGTGAAACAAGGCACCGTGTTGCATGGACTCCGGGTCCACGAAGGGGCAGGATCTTCCTGCCTAATTGGGGGTTGTATGGTCAGATATTGAGGTGACATTTTGCAGGAGGATTCCCTCAGCTCTGCCGTGATGAGCCCGCGGTGCCTTCGTTTGTCAACGTCTGCCCGCTTTTGCTGAGCAGTTTACTTTTGCCCTTCACACGATATATCATCTGCTACATCTAATAGGGGCCCGCTGGTGTACGCGGAGACCCGGCGGATCCCATGGGTGCATCTTGTGTTTCCAATTCCACCATTGCGTTCAATATCGCCGCAACCTGCAGTGTGGCTGCACCGCTCTCACAAGCTCTTGTCTTTTAGTGGGAGCCCAATGCACTTTTTTTTCACAGTGAATAGATGACCCTTTTCATTTTGTTGTGGTAATTGTAGAAATAAAGACTCAATGGAAATTTGAATATAGACAGATATAAACTGTATAATCTTATGGCTGATCCTTACTTAAATCTTTGATTTTGTATAGTTCAGAAAATATTTGGCTCTGTTCACCGTTCATTATTTCCAGGAGCTAATTGAAGTCCTGTGGATTAAGATGAAATAAACATGTTATACGTGTGGCGTAAGCTCCTAGCCACATGCCACTAAAGTGGCTTTGTTGGAGGTCCTTCCGACGAACAGTACACAGGCAGTTGTTGGTAAACCGGGTTATTGCAGAGTTGAAGAACAGATTGCAGGTGGGACCATTCTAACATGTTAGCTTGAGTGTGTGTGGTGATGGCTAGTTCATGCTGTGTGCCTTGATTATCTAATGCACTCCAGATGTGCAGCCTCACCCGGCCCCAGAGTCTAATCAGCCTGACTCGGGCCACGTGAGGCTGCTTAAAACAGCCACCAACCACACACACACACTCCACATCCCTGGACACAATCCCCAGTCGAACCTACGCCCCACCCCCCCCCCCCCCCTCCCCATCCAAACACAAATAATAAACTGGACTCTCTTCACAGGATTGCCATACCTAACTTAAACAAGCAGATTCTTCACAATGTTGCCACATCTAAAATATATAGTAAAAAACAACAACCTATTGTCCTGATACCATCCCAGTGCTGGCCAGCCAACCCCCCCTCCACCTCCACTGACTGGAGAACCGAGGCACAGGCTTTTGCATTGGCTGGCGCAGGTGTCACACGGCAGTGGTGTTGGAAGGCTCCCAGGCTGGGAGGAGGCTAGACAGCTGGGCCATGATGGTGCCCCCTCGGAGGGCCCGGAACAGCCCTCGGTAGAGACCTCCACCAGAGTGAGGAGGCATCCTCCTCATCTTCCTCCTGGAGTATGGACCTTGGCAGCATGGCAACCTTGGGTTGCCATGCTGGCTGGCAGAGGTGTGAATGGATCTGGGTTGCTGCAGGCTGACTCCAGGGCTGGCCCCACGTTGGCTGCCAGTGTGAAGCTCCTAGCCTCACACCACTGAAATGTCTTTGCTGTGGCTCCTCCGACTAACAGGACACAGGCAGTTGTTGGTCATCCGGTTTATTGCAGAGGCGGGAGAATGGATTGCAGGTGCTACAATGCTAACATGTAAGCGCTCTCCTGGGGGGTGATTCTGGGTGATCCTGGATCACACAATATTGGATTTCCAAATCTGTTCAAAATGTAGGCCAACTTACTTACATAGTCCATATAGCTCCATGCTGATGTCCTTGTATTCCTCCATATCTTTTATTAAGAGATTGCATATCTTACACAGGTGAAAATAATACGTAAACACGCACACACACACACACACAAAGAAAGAATAAAAGCATTGCATACATACTGTATGAGGCCAGTCTATACCTACATGTATGTGAGACATTCCAAGCAGTAAGTATAGGTGACCTTGTAATAGACCAATATTGAATACTGTGAGTGTGGCTGGTATGATAATGGACTAGTCTGAATGGATGGCTGTGTGTATATACTGTACTTTTTAGCAGCAGGAACAAAATATTTTGTCCCCCTTCTACTTGAATCCATTATCCAGTCTATAACCTAAAATGTATGTCGGGTGAGCAAACTTGTTACCTGTTACCTTTCTAAATATTCTTTCTATCTGGTGCAATACGTCCCCTAACCATTATTATTATCATTACTGTATTACACTTCAATTATGCCAAATTGTCTTTGCCGTCTGAATACCTTATCTTGCCTATATACTTGCCTATATTTTGACTGTACATTTGTAAATCTGTTAGTTTATTTTTATTATTCTGTTGATTTCTCGATTGTTTTATTGTACTGTATTGCTATGCAACCTGGCACAAGAATTTCCTTATTTTATCTTATATATTTTATTATTAAGACTATTTTTTGCGAATGAAAAATAGCTTTTATGCTGTTGAAAGCAGCACCACCCATAATGTAAAGTACGGGTTGTTGACGTTGTTCTTCTTCTTCTTCTTCTTTGGGTGAATAAGGTGCTGTGCGCGCTCCCGCACGAGAGAGTGGGGCGTGCGTGCGTGCACGAGCACCACAACACCGGAAGTAGCTTGCAGGAAGTCGACGGCTCAGAGCTGCGCTGTGTGATGGCGGATGTGAGCGACGCCGCCACAGACACCATGAAGAACTACCGCGCCGCGTTCGAGAAGGTGAACCCGGAGCTCAGCCGCTACCCCTACTGCGTCGTGTGGACGCCCATCCCCGTGCTATCGTGAGTGCGCGTGTGTGTGCGCGCGCGCGCGCGTGTGTGTGCGCGCGTGTGTGTGTGTGTCACTCTAATAAACGCAGTCACACAGCTTGACAGCCTGAAACCAACCGATAACATTCAGCATAATTGGGATGAGCCCCATCTCTGCCAAGTGCTCATTTAGACACACAAGTAAGTCCATATACAGTGCATTCACATGACACACACACACACACACATTCCTTAGTCAGTGGATTGTAGGAAACGGTTTCACTGTTCAGCGTCTGGCTAGGATACACACGCATGTTCAGTGATCACCGCTACAGTCAGTGGTGTGTCAGAATCCAGCCTGTGTGTGTATGGGGGGGGGGGGGGCGCGCCTCAACAACAACAACAACAACAACAACAATAATGACCTTTTAGCTTTATTGTATGTACGTTGATGTCACTGATGTGTCATATGTGGGAGGGAGGAGGGGAGGGGGGGAGGGGGGGGGGGTGGTATCGTCGTGCAAGTTTCTGCTGTGTGTCTGTAGTCTCGTGGTTTATTTAACACTGTGTGTTTCTTGTTGCGGTCTTGTTCAGATGGCTGCTTCCCTTCATTGGACACATGGGGATCTGCACCTCCGCCGGTGTGATCCGGGACTTTGCTGGACCCTACTTTGTCTCTGTGAGTAATCACTGGTAGATAAGCTGCTGTCCTTATGTCCAGGGTACCAGAGTATTACGTTTAGTAGGAGGTCAGGGTGTAGCCATATCAACTGCGCTTTATTATGGCATTTTTTTATTTAAGAAGTAAGATGATTTGTTTGGTTTGGTTGTTCAATGTGTTGAATTTAATCAATACATCTACCATGCATACCAAGCAGATACTAATGCAAGCAAATTCCAAACCATGTTATAACCCCTCCCTCTGTTTACCCTTTGCAGGAAGACAACATGGCCTTCGGGAGACCAACAAAGTAAGTTGATAAAAAAAATGTCTTTATAACAATATGACTATTACACATACGCCTGGATACAGGCATAAGTATATTGTCTTTCTTACAAAACATCAATTGATTTCACCCTGGAAATAGCATCATGTTGCAACAACAACTTTCTTTCGTTGAATCCTCCTTCATAGATACTGGATGCTAGATGTTAGCAAGGTACACACTAGCGGCTCCAACGCATGGGACACGGCCGTCAGCGACGCATCAGAAGAGTACAAACACCGCATGGTGAATTCATAATTAATTCGTTTTTTGTCCATCATAAATCTATAATAATCAGACTATTATTAATATTCAGATTTTACATAGTGTATAAAATCGCAACTTACCAGAGCCTGAAGTGATGTCATGCAAGTCTGAAATGTGCTTTTGTAATTTTCCCATCCACAAGCACAACCTCTGCTGCGACAACTGTCACTCGCACGTCGCCATGGCGCTGAATCTGATGCGCTACGAGAACAGCACCTCATGGAACATGATCAACCTCTGTCTACTGGCGTTCATCCACGGCAAGCATGTCAGGTGAGGCCCTGTGGAAAAGAATATATAATAGAATATATAATAGAATATATAATAGAATATAATAGAATATATAATATAATATATAATAGAATATATAATAGTCTAATGTTTGTAGACTTGTTGTCGTCGGAACTCAGAGTGGGGGATCCCTTCCCCTCTATTGGAGACAACATGAAGGTTAGATGGAGCACAGTAAGCAGGGAACATACAAGTATCCTCAGCTATGTCAATTGCCAGAATACTTTCTACTGACTTGTTCAATTCAATTCAATTCAATTTTTTATTTGTATAGCCCTTAATCACAAGACAGTCTCAAAGGGCTTTACAGGCCAGATTGTTATGGGCCAAACGTGATTTATGACACCCCCCTAGCCCAAGCCCCCCTAAGGGCAAGAAACGACTCCCTTAATTAACAAGGAAGAAATCTCGAGGAGGAACCTCAGAGTGGGGGATCCCTCCTTCCAGGGATGGTTCAGAGTGCAATGGGTGTCATACGGGCATTAAAAACAGGGGTAACAAAGCATGACAAATTATAAATGACAAAGTACAAATAGTAAATGAGATAGTAATATTATGATGGGTGCTGGCTGGAGAGCAAGCTGGTAGCCGTCAGGTGGGGTGGCCAGGTATCCAGTCACGATCACAGCAGCACCCTAGATAATGGAGACAACATGAAGGTTAGATGGAGCACAGTAAGCAGGGAACATACAAGTATCCTCAGACCTAGTACCCATCGGCAGCTAGGGTAGGCTAGTGCTAACAGTGTTGATTTAGCTCTAATCAGAGCTGAGGGGCACTCCTAGCAGCCAAAGGCGAGGGTAAATAGGTGGGTTTTAAGTCTAGCCTTAAATATATCAGCAGTCAGCCTCCCTGATTACAGGTGGCAGACTGTTCCACAGATAGGGCCAAGCCAAATCCATTCTCGCTTCTGTGAAACGATGCAGCAAGACTGTAATGTGAGAGTGTGTTGACAGCAAAGGACTTATCGGACTGGGTGGTGTGTATTGATCACTGAGGATTTAATTTGCACTAGTGCGATTACTTGGGTGAAAACCGGCCCACCCCATGATGTTCAATATCATTCATATTTGGAATGTAATGCATGCCTGCACAAGCATGCCAGTCATAATCTCAAAAACCTGTGCTTCTTCAGAGTAAACAAAAGGTACATTTGCATTTAGTTCCATCGGCGTCTTTATTAGAGTGTCTGGTTTCCATTGTATTTCCATACGACCATGTAGTCATGATCATGTTGTATGTTCTTTCTGTTCTGTTCTTCATCCTGCTGCTTCCTGATGATGTCACTTCCTGCCGCCTGCCCTCCCAAACTCCCAGCTGCGCCGGCTTCTTGAAGACCTGGCTGCCTAACCTGATGCTGGTTGGGGTCATTCTTACGGTGGCCCTGGCCCTTAACCTGCGGTGACCCGGCACCCTGGGAGGGACAATGGGGGGGGCGGGGTCACAACCTCACCACATCCCACCCTCCCACCACTCCCCCACTCCAGCCCCCACTCCCTCCTCCCACAATGCCCTGGAGCCGGATTGACCTTCTAAGCCACAGAAGGTGTTTTTGGGGTTATAATTTTATGTTCCATTGATTCTCCATACGCCCCGGTTGTTCTTTTGTAATGAATACACACAATAAGGTTCTGCAAATCTGTGCTTCCGAGAACTAAAACAACACAAATTGAACCCGGCTCTATGGACGACATACAGTATGCCTTACTAGGGATTAACAACATTGACCACACACGCTTGATTTGATGCAGCGCTCACACTGCAGCTGTTAGAATGCACCCTGCTTATTCCTTTTTTTAACAGTTTTGTAGCGTTGTATCCTGGATACTAACACTATTTACTATGAAAGACCGAAAAAGCCTGCATCTTCTATAAAACAAGAATAACCGTTTCTATAGAATCTATATTGTCAATATGGTGTATTTTTAGACGTCAATTACAATGGTATAACTTTGATAGATTTACAAATATCGCTGTTATATAACGATCGCATATCTGACCAACTGCAAAATAATCGGAGTGACCTCGACTGTACTCTTGGTGACCATAACCTGTAGCTGTAAATGAGTGAGTGAACGAATGCTTTTGTATTCTATCGTGCCAAATGTTTTTACACTCATACACTTGACATGATTGGTGTCATTGAAGGTGTGAGCTTAACTGCTTATTAATGATGTGGGGTCATTCGCGTTTTGCTTAAAAACGGGTATTGGGGAAGATGTGTCCCTTTTTTGACAAAATAATGCATTATTGTTTATTGTTTAACGTAGCAGAGCTGCTTTTGGCTTCTTCTTTTACATGAAATACAAGCAGTTGCCCGAGAAAAGTTTTAAATTTATTTTTATCAGTAGGATTCTTTTTTTTCTCCATTAGAGATCTAGTTCTACTTTCGTACTTTTTTTGTTTTGTTATATTTATGGACTTTGCAGTCTTTCATGTTTGGGGTGGTGATGGGGGGCGGGGTATATATTTTTTTATTATTCTACAATAATCCCAAACGATGTTGGGCACTCAAAATCCGTTTCCATGGCGGTCTTGAGTGGATTCAAATCCCCTTATTGTTTGTAATCAAACGGCAGGAGGAGGGTTGAGTTCTCTCTTTAGCCACGGGGCTAGCTAGGAACAGCAGGCAGCCAGTGATCCTCAGGACCTTACACACACACACACACACACACACACACAAGCCCCCTTGGCTACTGATGGCCAGATCTCCTGCTGTTTTTGGTTTGTTGTTTTTTCCCCCTCTTCTCCTTCTGCCAGAGTCGTAGCACCACAGATCAGATTAGAAGGTCATTGTGAAATGTCTCTCTACTGTGCAACATTTACAGCTTTGATCTACTGACCAATGTTCCACGATTTAACCCAAAGCAGGGTCGTACTTTAAAAAAATGCCTGTTGAGTAGCATCATTCACTTTTACAAGCCCTTTAACGTGACAGACAGGGGTTGATGCAAAGGTTTGACCAATGCTCGCAACCTTTTGAGTAGCTGTAAATATTTAAGCAAAAATGAAGTAGTGATTCATATATGTATTTTCCAATGTGTGACCAAGAACCTATAGTGCTTAGTTTTCACTGAGTCTACTTCTACATATCTCAAACACTGTTCAACTGTGTGTGTGTGTGTGTGTGTGTGTGTGTGTGTGTGTGTGTGTGTGTGTGTGTGTGTGTGTGTGTGTGAGCATGTATGTAATAATAGTGGACCTAATGTGTTTATATTTTAAGCCGAGATAAACTTTTGTGTACGTTGTGGCTTCATGAAATGAATTCCTTGCCATGAGTGAACGGCTGCCATTACTTTCTACACAGTGTGAGTTGTAGTGTAGGTATTTTTAGAGGTGTTGGGGTGAGGGGAGGGGGGGGGGGGGGGGTGTAAGCCAGCTTTGTTTTGCTTGTTGCCATGGTAAACTATTAGAAAAGTTGTGCTTTTTATGTTTGCTTGTAACAATACAGTAACAAAGGGTGTATTGGGGCACATTCACTCATTGTTTGTTGACAGTGCAGAGAGCAAGCATCTTGATTGGACGGGGGCCGGGGTAACCTAAGATACCTCTTGGCATCTGAACTCCTGGATGCTATATCTTGCCGGTGTTCGTGCATCACTGCAGTTTTTGGTTTTCATTTAAAAATGGCTCTCTTTTTTCCTTCTTTACAGTCAGATATATTCTATTTTATAGGTATATATATATATATGGGTGCACTCTATTTGTGTCCAACAAGGGATATAATGGGAGCAAGAAAATTTGTTGGGAGATCCTCTGGGAATCGCTGGTGAGGCGTGCAGGATCCTCTGTGTTTGTGCAGACAAAGATGCAGAGGAGGCAGTAATCATTTCTTGGCAGTTAGTTTCAAAAGATACACAATGTCTGTTACCCTCCAAATTTCGTGATGTTTTGTGTGCGCCTATTTGTATAGCAGGGGGTCTGCGGCGTAATGTAGCTTGTAGTGTCTTATGCATGACATAAATCGATGACTCAATGATTTTTTTCTTCGTTTCACCCCTATGGCCTGAGACTCCATGCTGTGGGGTCAAACCAAAACATGAAAAAAGGTTGCTTTGTGAAAGGTTTGTGAATTTGCGATATCTGACAAAGGAGTATTTGATATGTTATCAAAGTGCATGCGCAGGAATGCCATATCGTCCAGCATTTTTGTGTTGTTGTCATGGACTTAAGACTTAAGGCTGCTGCTGCTGCTGCGGCAGCGGCTGCCTGCAGAGGTGCCTTGTATCTAAGAGCTAGGTCCTGGAATGTAGAAACCTGTGGTTCCACTCAATTCACTCCCTGCAGACACAAAGGCCAGGACACTAGTATAGGCCTATACTGGTGGCCCTATCCATGTATGTGATCCATTATTCAACACACCACTTTTGATTTTCTGTGATCTCATCCATAGTCTTTCTGTTTCAGCGCACACATGGGGGGAGATAATAGCTAACCGGTAGGCTGTATCACGAAGCCTGCAAGAGAATGTGTGGCCTGTGAATGTATGACTCATCTATAATAAATTGTTGCCTATTAAAAATATATAAAAGATACTCCTATTGTACAAAGTTGTGTGTTCCTTTTTATGCATTCACATACAAATCTTTGAGTGTCATGGCAAATTCAGCAGTTTATTAATTTCGTCTCCCCCCCCCCCCCCTCCTGCCTGTCACTGATGATGCACAAAAGAGTCCTTCTAATCTCGCGCATACTTAGGGCACACGCTTTGTTCTATAGCTCCCTCATGTCCAACCATTCACCAACAGTCCTTGTGTAGTCAACCTAGTACTCATTTGGGACCCGAGGGTTAGCTCGGCTCGGACCCAGCTCCCAAACGCACACAGCCACCTGACAATATTGGTGGACTCGGGGAAAGGAAAGGGGGTCCGTGGTGGGATTCCTTAATGTCGTATTGTAATGTAATGTAATGTAATCGAGAGTGTGGAAGCGAGGGAGACGGACGGACGGATGGATGGACGGACGGACGGACGGACGGGGGGGGGGGGGGGGTGGACACGACGTGGAAAAGCCCCTCCCTCCCTCCCTCCCTCCCCGTAGATCGCAGGCACTCCGCGATGCTCCTTTCATTTCATTTCATTGTTCGGGAGGAGCGACGCCCGGGGTGTGTGCTATATATATACGGCCAGGATCAGAGACCCCCCCACCACCACCACCACCACCACCACCTTTTTTTTTTCTCATGGAAATCAGACCCTGCCTCCCTCCCTCCCACCCACTCACACACACACACACACACACACACTCACACACACACGTGGGGCTTCACTTCACACACATGCAAAGTCTGAGCCTCGCAGCAGCAGCAGCAGCAGCAGCGCAGACGTAACAAAGTGCGGGGCGACGACGCGGCGGACAGCGTGTCGGAGCGGGATGCCTCGGCGCGCAAGTTGTGGGCGTGTGTTGTTTTAAATGTTGTTGTGCTGCTTTTTTTTTGTGTGTGTGTGTGTGTGCTAAAGTATCGATGACTCCCACATTTATCCTTTGCCGGCGTCGGATACCGTAGCTTACCAAAATGCTGGCGTGGGCACCGCGCACGGTTCTCTGTGCCCTGCTGTGGTGGTGCTGTTGGTGTTCGTGTCCGTACGCGCACGCGTCGCCCTGCCCGCCGCGCTGCGAGTGCTCCGAAGCCGCGCACACCGTCAAGTGTGTGTCCAGGGAGCTCCGGAGCATCCCGGCCGGCATCCCCGGCTACACCCGCAATCTGTTCATCACGGGAAACCACGTCGGCCGCGTCGGTCCGGAGTGCTTCCAGGGGCTCGATAACGTCACGAACTTGTCCCTGAGCAATAACAGGTAAGACGCGTTCGTTTCGGACACACCGTTGTGTCTCTGTGTGAGGTGTCACAGAAACGTGATGAACGTACGGACTTAACATGTGATCTTATCTCAGGCGTGCGTATGTGTCACGTGTTTCTCATGCTGTGAAATGTAGCTGAGGTCTTCACGTTCTTTTTTCTTCTCTCTTTTTCGGTCCTCCTCTGTGGTCCCCCCAACAGAATTACCGAGGTGGACTCGAAAACCTTCTCGGGTCTGCGGAGCCTGCGCTACCTGGACCTGAGCAACAACCAGTTGACCAACATCCACCCGGAGGGCTTCGGCATGCACAACCACACCCTGCGTGAGCTCAACCTGAGCCGGGCGCTGTACAACCACTCGGCGGTGATGGACCTGGCCGACTCCCTGCGTTACGGCTCGCTGGGCTCCCTGCAGGGGCTGGACCTGTCGGGCAACAACCTCATCTTCCTGCCCCTGCGCATCTTTTCCCGGCTGGGCCACCTGCGGCGACTGCAGCTCTCCAACAACTCCCTGGTGGCCGTCCACAATGCCACCTTCTTTGGCCTGGAGCGGCTGGAGGAGCTGGACCTCACCTTCAACGCCCTGAAGAGCATCCCCGAGGACGGTCTCCAGGAGCTGGACGACCTGCCCGCCGCCAGCAGCCTCCTGTTGGGGGAGAACCCCTTCACCTGCACATGCGCCGTGGAGCCCTTCGCCCTGTGGCTCAACCGCTCACGGAGCCGCGTGCGCGACGCCCAGGCGCTGGTGTGCGCCTTCCCGGCCTCCATGAGGAACGTGTCCCTGCTGGCCGCCGCCAGCCTGACCCTGGGCTGCCACCAGCGGGCGGCCGGGGCGGACGTGGCCCTGCAGACCTCCTACGTGTTCCTGGGCGTGGTGCTGGGCCTGGTGGGCCTGGTGTTCCTGTTCGTGCTCTACCTGAACCGCAAGGGCATCAAGAAGCGGGTGTACGAGGCGCGCGACGCCTGCCGCGAGGTGTGGGAGGGCTACCACTACCGCTACGAGATCGACTCGGACCCCCGCCTCTCGCAGGTGTCGGCCAGCACGGACGCATGACGCCCACTTTGATCCCCCCCCCAGGTTCTTTTTCCTACCAGGATGGGGTGGCTGGACTTTTTGCATCTCGCCTCTATCCAGAATGTAAAGTTGTACATATTTGTATATTATAAACATATTGCATATTGTGTTGATTATTGTTGAGCGTTGTGAGTTGATTGCATGCGGCACCGCCCAGGCTTTCTTGTACCCTCTTCCTTGAGACGATTAGAAATAAATACAAGTATCTGGGGAATTGCAGTTTGGAGGTTTGTGCACAAAACGCTGACCTCATCAAGTACTCTTCCTCGGTACAAATGATTATTAATTGGATCCAAGTGCCTTTGTTGGTTGGATGCCGAGTTGCATAGTTTGTTTTTAGATATTATTGGACTGCAAGTCATCAAAGGGTTTGCATATGGAATAACGAATTGAGAAGCAAAGCAACCAAGCCAGTAAAAAAAAAGCGTTGACGTATTATCAGGGTAGATATATGAACCAACAGGCCTTTTCCTTGTAAGTGGAACAATTACTCCTGGTGCTGCAAGCAATAGCCTTTACATTGTAGGGCAGCACAGCCGGTCCCATTCATCTCCACCTGGACACTTGAAGTGGCACGACTCCTTTGGTCTGCTCTGCTTCCCTGAGCATTCAGCATTCCTCCTTCTCCCTCTTTCCCTCTGCCCCCCCCCCCCCCTCCTCCACTCTCTGTCTCTCTCTGTCTCTCTCTCTCTATAATGGAACTCACCGGCTCATCAATAGGACATACCCCCCCCACCCTATCTTGGTCATGAAACTTTTCTTTGTTTCAAACTTTCTTCTCAACCTCCTCATTGTCAAAATGATGAGAACCAGTCGTGGTTCTCTGAAGCTGCTGAGAGCAAGCAATCTTTCCCTCTCTCCGCTTCCCTCTCTCCCCTCTCTCTCTCTCTCTGTCTCCCCACCCCCCCCCCCCCCCCCGCCTGCTTTGAAGGGACGCCTGTGCTGTGCTCTCTCTACACATTTTTCTGTTTAGGAGTCCCCCCCCCCCCTTCACTGATAAGATACAGATGAGTCCCAAACACCAGCTCCATAACTTCCATACGAGGGGGTTTTTGTTCCCAGTTGACGGGGACTTCTTTCTTGCCTTCTTCCGAGCGATGAACTGAACAGAAAAATGGCGGTTGTGTTCAGAGAAACCCATTCCGCAAAGATCGTCACGTTGTGTAAGAACGCTCTGAGGACTGCTGTGTTGTGTGTACCTGTCACCTGTTACCCGCCTGATTCCATTTTCTACAAAAGTGCATGTTTACATGAAATCCCATAGGAAAGAAAAATGTCATGAATGAACTTCAGTCTCTCAGTCTCTGCTGAATAATGTAATCATTTGTTTGTCATTCGAGGACTTTGTTTGCCCATATATATATATATATATATACATATATATATATATATTAGCTATAGTCATATAGCACATATAACGTACCTTAGAGGAATGCCATGCAGGCTGTCCATAAGCAAAGACCTGTGATTGTCCCTAGCAATGCTTTGAATGGATAACTCAACTGTATACATTATGCAACCCCCTTGGCGGGAACTTGTATTTGTGTGTCCCCACCACCAACGGGGGGTGGGGTGGCGGGGTGGTGTGGTGGGTGAGGAATGGGTCCCAGGCAGGACGCCACTAAACACTACAATGTTAATAAGGAGGAGATGGAGGAGGAGGAGGCGTTCACTTTCACACGTGTCCTGCTTTCTTTCTCCCCAAGATGAAAGAGCCACCAGAATGCTTTGCATGTAGGAGAGGAGAAGAGAGAGAGAGAGAGAGACATTTAGGTCATAAGGGTGAGAAGGTGGGGGGAGAGATAAAACAGAAATGACAGAAAGAGATTGAACTCGGCCTCAGCTCTCTAAATCTGCATATAGTTATGAATGTTCATCCTTATTCACATGTCTTGCCAAATTCCGCTGTCCGAAATAAATATATATATATAACTATAAATATAGAGCTTAGGATATTTAATGCATGCTGTTGAAATAAAGCGCTCCAAATGTTATTCTCACAATGTGTCTCACTCATCTTATTTAGTATTAAAACAACACCTTAACTTCAACCACAATAGCTATATTTAATACAATGTCCATGTTGCTATTGTTTTTTTTTACAAGTTGCAGTACCCCATAAAAGCAGGGGCCATTTACTCACTGAGGAGAAAGCAATTGAGGCGCCGGCGCCGCCAGACAATGGACGGCTCAAATGGCGAGATGTGTGAGATGCGCTTTGTTGTTTTAGTTTTTTTTCAAAGCGAAGATGTCTTGTGATACCCCCCGCCCCCCCAGCCCCCCAGCTCTCCACAAAGGGCCATTATGGAGCGCAGTAATAGGACTTAGTGCTCACGATGACAAAGCGGGGCACCCCATTGTTCGGAGAAAGTGTCATCAAGCTGAATAACATCTCATCGTTTTCATTTGCTCTTTTTTACACAATAAAAGTCACACGGCGCGAGGCAGCTCGTGTGTTCGTGGCTTATTGGTGTCCATTCACAATAGTGTTCATTATCCGCTGCCTTGATGGTCGTTATAAGAGAGAGGACGTGTCGCTGTGTTAGTTTGACACAGGTACTGGCAAGTGGGGCCAGTGCCTCTGTAACACTGAGCCTGTGGCCCCCTAATGAAGTATACAATAATGATAAAATTGTCAATTTCTTGCAAAGCTAACAGGGAGGCGTTTTATTTTGTTTTCGTTTTGTTGTTTTTGTTTTAAAAATTTTAATAACTGTACATTACTGAAACAATTAACAATCATGGTATTTTATGTTTAGTTTTTTTTTGTACGCCATTACTTTACATACTGAACTAACATTCAACACTGTATTTGTCCCAGTAACATGGGTCTAGATCCGCCACTGGATGGATCACACTGCTCTGTGTGAAGGCAATGAAAAGTGGAACCAAATCCAGATACAATATGTAGCACCCTCATCCTGGGGGTGGCAAATAGTCTTGTTAAAACATATGACAAATAGAACCAATTAGCAGATTGTGCATTGCACATTACCTATTCATTAAAACACTTCAATTTCTCCATTCTATTATTTTTAAGAGCCTATAATTTTCTTGAAGGAATTGAAAGGGCATTCCCTCTGCAGTCTCGTATATCTATTTTTTAACGAGATCACTTTAGGAGGGAGTTTTAAAAAGTTCTTTAAAAAGTGTCTTCCAAGTGTAATTGTCCTTTGACAGGAATGGACAATTGTATATACAATCCAATGTACATTTAGTGTATTTGTGTTTTGTATTTGCGAGTCCCTTTGAGGCAAGTATGCTTTTATGCAACTGTTTTTCTGGAAACATCTTGGTGCCATTACACAGATTTAATAGCCACAATAGGGAATAAGTCTTAAAAGTGAATACCACATCTGTGGGAAATTCAACATGTTGAAAAGGCGACCACAACAGTCAGCAGCATGACGACAAAGACTGTGGCATCCATTCCCACTACCCAACACGCATGCACGCACGCGCACACACACACACACACACACACACACACACACACACACACACACCCACTACTCGAACGGAATGAGAGGAAGAGCCAAGAAAGACCACATAAGGAACCATAGTTCTTTTTTCCTTTTCTTTTTTGCAATCATGCCCACCAGTC
>PIJE02000820.1:7500-35000 GCA_002895965.2 Coryphaenoides rupestris | reverse complement strand
TTGGCTCTCCACTGATGTTAATAGGAAGGATTGGTGTGTCAAAATTGGAGTTTGGCGTTAGAAAGTGGCAATTAGAAAGTGTGAAGTTATGTTATCCGCATCGAAAGGAGTCAGCTGAGGTGGTTCGGGCATCTGATTAGGATGCCCCCCGGGCGCCTCCCTTTGGAGGTTTTCCGGGCACGTCCAACTGGGAGGAGACCCCGGGGCAGACCCAGAACCCGCTGGAGAGATTATATATCTCATCTGGCCTGGGAACGCCTCGGGACCCCCCAGGAGGAACTAGAGAGCGTGGCTGGGGAGAAGGAAGCCTGGGGGGCCCTGCTTAGCCGGCTGCCACCGCGACCCGGCCCCGGATAAGCGGACGCGAATGGATGGATGGATGGAAGTTATGTTATTCATACGCAGATTGAATCGACCAGGTTGCTATCCATCCATCCATCCATCTATATATCTATCTATCTGTCATGATCCACGTCACTCTGTTTCCACTCCCTCTTCATCCATCATTCAATCAACTCATCAGCCACCTCAGCCTCCACATGTTCTCTGTAACAATAACAATTAACTCCCTATTTCAGCTCCGCCTTTCCACACGCTCACTGCCAGATTGTACCTTTGCTTACCTATGCAAGACTTTCCAGTACTCCTCTGCCTGATTACCCGTTACCGATCCTGCCTTTCCCCGACCTGCCTGCCTCGTCTAAGGAGATCGCCTCTGCCTTCCGTCCCCGACCACGAATCCTGCTGTCGCACTTCCTGGTTTCCGTCTGTCCGTCCCTGTGGCTGTTTTGGCGTTCCTTCTCTGCGATGTCATCTCCCGACTCCGTGATTATCCGCCTGTCCCCGATCATCCGTCTGCCTGCTCCTTCACGGTACCTCTGCCTCCCCGGCTCTGGACCTGCTACCTCTACGACAACGTCTTCTGCCTCTCCCCTCCCTGCTGGTACCCCTACGGAGCATCGTGTGTGTGTGTGTGTGTGTGTGTGTGTTCTCCCATCCTGCCACACTCACCTCCTCACCTGTCCGACACAAGCTGTCCAAGACCCATGGATTACCCAAGCCCCGTGTCCCTGTATCCTCGGCCAATGGACAATACTATACTGTTTTGTCTTGTGATGCCGTGCATCAGAACCTTTATTAAAGGTCATTACAGACATCTCCTGTGGTTGTGCTGCAATTGGGTCCAAAACACACCCGTTACGCTGTCTATCCATTTATCTATCTATCTATCTATCTATCTATCTATCTATCTATATATATTTATTGGAACCAGCTATGGTGAGAATTGTGGTCATCAAACTTGTGTAATGTACAGTCTGGTTTTCCACACTTCATTACTGACTCTACACCCTCCAGAGAATATATATAAAGGCATTGTGAATTTGTCTGGTGAATTGATGTAAGGCAAAGAGGCCTGGGGTTTATTAGGCATCTAGGAGAGGAAAGCAACCATAATTCATGGCAGAAGAATAAGGAGAGTCTCTGGCGGTTCAGATAATCTGCAGGGTGACTTGTGCTCCCTGGCTGATTATAAATGGTCCCGACCTGCTTCCCAACAGAGGAGAGAGGTAGACGCTCTCCACACACAAACCTACACTTCATCATCCGCTTCACGCATCGATGGCCATGGCTTCAGAAATCGAATGAGGGAGGCAGGAGACGACAATAATCTGCAAAGAAACCACCGGCTTCATTTGAAAGGGAACACTCCAAACCTCCCCAAAAGGAGGACTTTGCTGATGATAAAACAAAATTATTCGGTTTTATCTACTGGTGGCCATTTCCCTGTACAGTGACAAGAACCAAGTATAATTGGAAAGATATGTTCGCTAATTGGTGACTTATGCAAGCTGTGCAAAAGCTTCATTGATTTTTTTTTAAATAGTGGAAGGAAAATGGTGAAAAAATGTTTCATTTGCACGTTTGGCTGCATTAGGTGTGTTTGTGTGTGTGTGTGTGTGTGTGTGTGTGTGTGTGTGTGTGTGTGTGTGTGTGTGTGTGTGTGTGTGTGTGTGTGTGTGTGTTTGTGTGTGCGTGTGTGTGTGAGTGTGAGTGTGTGTATGCTCACTCTGCAGGAGGATTGACCCCTTGCCCCCCCATAGAGCCACGAACACCACGCTCATTATTACTATTGTTATTATTAACATCATTACTTCAAACTGTCCAGATGCCCGAGCAGTTGGAGACCCTGGGCGCCCAGCCGGGTTCCGAGCTACCTGATTGGTGGGCAGGAGAGGAGAGGTTTTGGAGGTCAAAGTGTAGATTCTTCCGAAGCAGAGATACCATCTGGCCCCATACTCATCCCACTACAACCATGATGCTGCCATCTTCGTTTCCAACTACTTCCTCCTCCTCCTCCTCCTCCTCCTCCACCTCCTCCTCGTCCTCCTCCTCCCTCTCGTTATTTGTATTTCACTCAATACATTTCTTGTGTATTGAATAACATAATTGATATATAGGGTATTACTATTGAGCAAATTCCAGTCTTCCGTGATGCGGTGCATTCTCAGTGTGTTCCTACGGAAGAGTGACCCACCTTTTCAACAGCAACTGACGACTCTGGCAAATGTCAGCAATGTCCTGCATAGCTCTGCAAATAAATGAGATGACAAAGCTGTGTGTGTGTGTGTGTGTGTGTGTGTGTGTGTGTGCATGTACGTGTGTGTGTGTGTGTTTGCTTTGCTTTGCTCTGCTCTGCAATCACGTTAGGCTTTCTATGGAGCTACCCGTAGATACGGGACATCGACGCATGTTTCACGCAGAGAAACTCCTCGAGTTACTGTGTAAGCAAAAAGCCTATCTCGCATTATGCGGCCGTGCGACCGCTGGGCGGGCCGGGGGCCTGGTAACGAGCGTGACAGCAGCTCTCCAGATGAGCGTGTTTTCCATTAAGTCATAGATGAAGGAGAGGGAGTGTTTTTGTTCACACTGTGACTTCGTAGCTGCTCAGAAGCGGACAACAGCCATCACGGGGCAGTGCGCCAAAATCCCTTCAGCTGGTCCCAATGTACCTGCACGAAGCTCACGCCTCGGGACAAAACCTTGTCCGTTTTCTGCTGCGTCGTGTCCCTCATGCAGTCGTGCAGGCGCCTAAGGGCACTCTATGGCTCTCAGAAGCCATGAAGGACATCTTTGGCACCCTCTGAATCTCACTCTATAGAGTTACGCCTCTTCCGGTAGCCTTATTTCAGAAGAAATATGTAAGATAGTCAACAGTGAGAGACACATTCTTTATTGATCCTGTTTGAATTGATTGTGCCATGAATTACACATAATATACCCAGATGTTAGTTAATTTAAAAGATCGTTTTGCAAGTAATGAAAGTCACAGTTTGTCGTAAAAACTAGTATAAGACTGTGAAAATTTGCTAAATTATCTTATAACATCATATGTGTAGCTCATAATGGCACAATTCAAAGGGGAAACACAAATAATTTGTCTCTTTTCATTGACTACCATACATATGTTTCCCCGAAATAAGCTCCCATAGGGGATACCGGAAGGGGTGGGGCTTAGGCTCTCTATAAACTCTAGATGACTCTTAAGGTCAGGGGAGATCAGGAAGCTACAGGAGCGCTTCCATCCCTTCGCCAGGAGCATCCAGCGGCGGTGCGGACAGCCAGTAGTGTGCGCTCGTTAGACACTATAGGAGGACATTGAAGGAGAGAGCGTCCACGAGGAGAAAGGAGTCACTTGCTTTGATAAATAGATCTCATTTCTGGTTTGATTTATGACACCCGTGTGCTCTTTTTTGGCTGCAGCTCGCCTAACCTCCACTACGCTTGCTATCTCTCCCTATATCTCACTCACACACACACACACACACACATACACACACACACACACAGATACATGCATGCATTGGATGCACACACACACACACACACACACATACATACACACACACACACACACACACACACACACACACAGGGACACATACACATGTACGTCGTGTGTGTGTGTGTGTGTGTGTGTGTGTGTGTGTCGTCAAGATAGTTTTGGCTGATGGCAGGGGAGGATTGTCACATGGTCATATTCTTTGTTTGGATAGGCCTGATATATTATCCATTTAGCGAGAAAGAAATGGCTCCTTCAAAAGGAAAGAAAACATGCCTTCTAAACCATTTCCTCGGACAGGAAATTGTGTATTGGATCAAAGGCGCTGCACTTGTATGTTCACCGAAGGGCACAGGTCAGCCCCCTCCGATAAATGTCAATGTAAAAAAACACCATTCTTTTTTTTAATGGATTCTATTCTTTCTTGCCGGGCTCAGGCGTGTTTACATGATGGATAATGGAATAACAGCACACATAGCACAAAATGATGAGGGTGGCGAACTTTACTCAGAAAAGCATATATATACGCAGATTGAATCAAAGTATGTATGCATGTATGTATGTATGTCTGTATGTATGTATGCATGTATGTATGTATGTCAGTACATACGTGTGCATGTGAGCAGGTCTGACAGCCACAGTAATGCCATGCATGCACTCACATTTATGAGGTAAACACATTACATGATGAATGTTCCGCTGTGCATACATCATTACTTCACTCTATTTATTAAACCTAATTGGTGCTAACAATTCAACTTCGACAATAGAATGAATGCTAGTGAACGCATTCGCTCTGTTGTGCGTGTATTTACCGTACTTTGCAGTGTTGAGCTGGTGATAGGTTGAAGCGAACGCACTGTCGCCCACCAGGGCCGGAAGTACCAGCTGTAGGCAGGTTATTGCGGCGCGTGTGCCACACGGGTTCACTCATTGCATCGGTTTCACGGGAAAGACCATTAATAATTTTAACAAGGGCGTCCGGACTGAAGCATGATCGGTCTCAGGGTCAGGCTTGACGCTGAGATTCAAAGTCCCAGTGACGCACACGCTTCCAAGAGCTATTTAAATACTACTTGTATCCACCCAGGAATCCCTAATTATTCTCTGACAGGAAAAGTTAAATAAAAGTATCAAATAAATATCATGTCATAAAACCTCCGTCAAATTTCCCTTGGTGTATACGAATCCATTCTATTGGATTCAAGATTCCTTATTATATATTTTACCGAAATGATTGCGAGTAGTCTCCAGTGATGAGACCGCAGACCTTCAGTAGCAAAGTCACCCTGATGTCACAATGACAAGCAGCTGTTTGCAATCAGCTAATTACCTGTGATTGGCTCAGGAGTTAGCCTTTCTGCCAATAAGTATCTCCAAACATGAGTGGCGTGCACAGCAATGGTGTTTTGAGCGTTTTGTTTGTGGGGTGGGTGCTGACAAGTATTGCGCTGTCTAGTTTGTGGATGCCTTGGTAAGCAGAAATGGCTTTTGGAATTAATTTGGGGTAAGTGTGCAACGGTAGTCTGAACTCTCTGTACATGTGCTTGTTGTTCCACTTTGTGTGACCTTGGTGCTTTTTTTTTTGTCTTGCCTGTATTTTTAGTGTTTTGCTGGTTTTCTTTGCAAAAGCAGAGCATGTGAACAGTTTATGGAGCCACCAGGGTGAGTTTAAAGTTGTATGATTTAAGAGATTTCTTGCAGACTTGTGTTTAAACATTTTCTTCCATCTGCCTATATAGGTTCCCAAAAACAAGATGACAAAACGCATGTTGGCTTCTCACCACAGAAAAGTGGTGGTGAGACGTGGAGGCCTCGCAGCTACCTTCAGAATCAATTCAGACAAGCCGCTGTTGCTTCGAGCTCACCTCAGAGTGCTGTTGTACACGGACCAGCTGGTGTTCCCTTGAGACGGGGACTCGACATCCCAGGCACTTCCCAGCACTTTCGGGGTAACGTCAAAGTCCTTGTGTACCCCAGAACGGCGGGCTCTCCAGCAGTACAGGCGCCCTGGTCGACGCTACCGGTCGTTCGTCGCCTGATCGTTGACTCCACGAAGGGAGACTTCGGTCTCTCCACCTCCATCGTCAGTGGGACCTCCATCAAGGGTGAACACTCTGCCGCTGGTCATGCGCAGCATGGCGGTGTTGGAAGCAGGACGGGGTTTACCACGCGTAGAGTGGCGGGGAGACCGCTGGAAGCTTGGAAGAGTCCTTCTACGGGAAGGATTGCTGCTGCCATGCCTCCCTCCCCACATGCCTCCCTGCCATCCACCAACTATGGTCAGCGCTTGGCGTCTCTGCTGTTTCCTGAAGGCAATCGTGTGTCTCCTGCTGCTGCGGCGCCAGCATTCCCCAAGCTGCTCCCCAGTTCGGCCATAGGCATCCCCGGCCACAGAGCGGACATGCGCCGCACCTCTTACCAGAAGCGGTTGAAGCCCCTTTCTTACTTGGTCGGTGTCAGCCCCAGCCACCACCAAGAGTTGACGTCCAACAACGGCCACTTGCCCACAGTTGTGAAGGGCTACGGTGGGTCTGCGCCGGCTCTCAGGCCACTACATGCTGGGACCCCCAAGGTGTCTGAGTTGTACAGAAGTGCCAGTCACGGCCCTGAGTCCACGAAAAGGCATAACGCCATCGCGCTTCCTCGAGGCGTCGCAAAGGCCGGGACTGGACAGTTTACGGGTTACGCACCAACGAAGAGCCATGCTATTCCGCCACGATTCGGCGACGGCACTATTCAACGCCTGAGGGACCCGACTCAAAATGGTGGTACTGGTGTGTCAATGCCATGGGCCACTTATTCTGATCGGCTGTACAAGAGCAAGCTTTATGCTCAAAAAGCCCAGAACATTCAAAACAATGAGTCTTGGATATGAAATTGCTATTAACGTAAAATCTTTACAGGTTAGGCAAATGTGTTTAAATTTGGTATGTTGCCCAAATAAATGCTGTTTTATAAAAAATAAATCTGGCTTCGTTCCACGAAACGTGTTTCGGTCTTTACTGCAGTTTGGGCGACATCTACTGGTCAGACGGGCGTCCTGCACCTCCAACGCCACGGTAGTACTGTCGTGTTCGGTGATGGTTCATGCAGCTGATGTCAAGGACTCGGTGCACTATAGTGTGGCCTATAGTGTGGCTTACTAAATGAACGTGTCAAAGCAGTTTAGAAAAAAAACACCTTAAAACTTGGCACAATAGGTGCGTTTCCATCCAATGTCACATTTAAAGAGCTTTTATTGGCATGGGAAACATGTACAGTGGTAAATAAAGACATCTAATTTAAAAAAAAAATGTACACTTGCAGATATTCTATAACTTGTGTACAGAAAGCTGCACTCAAATGTATACTTGGAACTAAATATAGACGTAAGTCAACTTAAAATCTAAATTAAATTAGGTTCCATCCACAAAAATATCTGCCTCAACACTGAGGTCTCTGATCTTCCTCCGGTGCGGACGGACCGCCCGGGAGCGAAAGTGACGTCAGTGGGCGGAGCTCCGGAGTCCACCTTGACGACCAGGTAGATTCAGGGGAACTTTCTGTGTTAACTTGACGTTAACGCGACGCCTCTTGCGTTATTAATGTAGCGTTTAATGCGTTGGCGTCTGCGGCGTTGGACCCGCAACTTAGACTGCTGGACCCGGCCACGAAGCCAGCGGCACTCCGTGAGTATAAAGGCCACCAGTTCACTAGAAAGCCACCCAATACATCGTGTATACGTTGGATAGTTTGACGTGATCGTATATATATTTGTTCGCGATCGAATACATTTGTTGGTGGCTTAAGATCCACATGTTAAAGCTACGTACGGTTGACAGTGTGTGTATATGGGTGTTTACTGTGGCCACGCTGTTCCGTATGGCTAGTGTAAACACAGGCCCTCGCTTGCTGAACGCTTTATTTACCAATGTGGCTTTGTAAACATGGTGGCTCTTTTTCTCCCCCACTGTGGCTTTTCTACAATTCAAATCAATTCAGTTTGAAACCTGTCGGCCTACACGTCTTGACGTTCTGAGAGAGAGAAGAACCAGCCTGATCACAATGAAGGCATGAGTTGTATTTTGTATGTAGGCCTAATGGCTCCCAGCGTTGATATTGTAAAGAAGGGTTGTGATACTGCAAAACAAGGCCGAAGTTATTTTTCCTGCTGGCTTAATAAAGTAAACCTTCCTCGCCCAGACCTTGTGTGGAGTAGTCCTACATCATGCCTACCAGTAGCATTGGCAGTGGGAGACACTTCTCAGAGCACAGCTGCTCCGTCGAGGATCACCATGACCCCTCGCTACCGGGCGGCTACCAGGAACGCTGCGTGGACCCCCCACAAGACCAGCCCAGGGGCAACAATGGCAGAAATGACTCGAAAGGACGCCAAAAAGCCCACCTTAAGGACGCCGACGGAGAAGAGGCCGAGACCGTAGTCTTCCTCGCTGGCTCCGTTGAACCTGGGGGCGGGGCTCGCACCTGTGCGTGGTGCCGGAGCGTAGTGTGCCGTGTCCTCACCTGTGGCCTGTACCGGGTCTGCCAGAGGACCCTCTTGGCGCCTTGCTTGAGCGGCCCTCCGGACCCACCGGAGAACAAGGAGCGCAGTGAGGAGGAGGAGGAGGAGGAGGCAGAGGACGTGAGGGAGGAGAGGGACGAGTACCAGGACGAGCCGGCCTGGCTGGAGGACGTCCATTTTGACGGGGTCAAAGTGGACATCCACCGAGGCGACCTCATCGCGGTGACCCAGGCCCCTTCCTCCTCGTACGGCCGCCCGCCACCCTCCAGCCGACCCGAGCAGCATTGTCAGACCAGCCGCCGGTCCAACGACTCCGTGACCCTGGGCGATTGGGAGGAGGAGGAGGGGGTAGAGGAGGTCTACGGCGGGGAGGGCGTGGACGCCCTGATCCACAAGAAGTTACTGGCGCTCTACACTGAGTACCAAATCGAGGAGCTGGCCCGCTTGCACCACCGACTCTGTGTTCCTGCGCAAGTCCAAGGAGATCCACCACCTCATCAACTCCCTGGCAGAGGAGCACCAGATGGACGAGCAGGAGGCCGAGTGCCGGCTGGTGCGCGGCATCATCCGCATCAGCACCCGCCGCAGCAAGAGGCGCGTCCCGCCACACTACGCCGTCAGCGAGCGCACGCAGTCCGACAGTGGCAACGAGACCATGAGGAACAGCGACTCGTGCTCCTGCAGCAACAACAGTAGGTTTTGTCTGTTTGTTTGTTTATTTCACCTTTATTTTCGACCAGGTGACGCCTCGTTGAGGTTAATCATCTCATTTCAAAGAACATCTTCCTGGCTTAGATGGGCAGCAGCATTTCTGCACAACCGTGTTACAGACAGACCATATAGAGCAACTTAAAACAAATAACAACAAACACGAGACAAAAATAAATCATACAACAGTGCAAATAGAAAAGCAAGTTAAAAAAAAATTGCTAAATTAAAGCGTAACTTCAGGAATTTTCAACCTGGACTGGGTCTAAATGACTAATGTGGACAACACACATTGATCCAGTGTTGACCGGGAACGCAGCAGCAAAACATTTAATAACCTTTGGGGCAGTGGCGGCTTCTGATAATGATTAAGGTGACACATTCAATAGGTGCATTAAGCAAGACAGTATCAATTTGTTGTTAGATGATTAACTCATACAGAGTCCTTCTTATGTCCACTAGATGGCAACTCCATAAACTAAAATGGTGTAGCTCCACAATTAATTATTTACATGAATCTAATGTTGTATGATGTAAAATAGCTAAACAGGACACAAGATATGTCCAGCAACCACATAAAGACAGGGGCAGCATATTAAGTCAAGTATTTATTAACTGACCAAGGATCAAGAGGATCAAGAGCTTTCACAACCTTTACAACATACATACAACAAACATACAACAAGATAGTGCAGTCAAATTATCTTAAAGTGTAAAGGAAAGTGCAGACTTTCAACAATAAATAAAAAAACACAGCATGGCAATAACAAGTAAAATAGTTGAGAATTGGATCTTTAGATCTACCATTTCTGGTATTTAGGATACCACCAAAGTGCTTCTTCATAAAAGCTAAATTTCCATTTTGTAGAAACCTGTTAAATTTGGTCATGGAGGTCCTGATTGTTTTAATGCCAATTTGTCTGAATTGGATCGTCGACTAAAAGGAACTTCTTTCAGAGAGACAACGGAATTGCACACACTAGCAGCCATCTTGAAAGTAGCAAGTGACTTGATGGAAGATATCCCCTCCCTCTCTTTGCTCAGTTACGTATGACGCAAGCGCGTTGGGGCGAGGCCCAAAATCCTCATTCAAAATGCATTGGAGGCTCATTTTCCGAAAAAAAATTGTTTTAACATGAGAGTCAATGGGAGAACGCTTGGGCGATTTTCCACGTCAATGAAATCGCCCAGAGAGGCGGGACCATTTGAAACCGACTTGAATCTGACGACACTGATAACTAATCATTTTTCTCCCAGTTGGTAGTGCGTCGCCCAAATCGCCCCTATACACCGTCCGCCCCTGGTTTAGGGCAATGGCACCTGTCAACGTACATCCTCTAAAAGAGTCTCAGAAGTGTTTGACAACATTATGGAAAGAATCCCTACAGAGAAATACAACTTTTTTCTTCACCTTCCACTTTGGTTAGATACAAGAACACAGACCATCACCAAATCAAGTCACCTGAGGAGAAGTTTCGCTCTGAAGTACATCTCACATTGTCACAATCAGCTAAACTCAGAGCCAGGCTTCTCCTTAGACAGAATTGGTTTGTACAATAACAAACAGACCGGATCAAGCGAAAGGTAAAGAAAATGGTTTCCATCACGTTGTCAAACGCTTACATTCACAGTCTTTGTCAATACGTCCCTACAGTTTCACTAGGCAGATTAGTACAACAACTCAAAAACATAGTGGAAATGGGTTTTAGAGCACAGCTTCCTCATGCTATATGATTTTCATGCTCAAGCACTACATAACAGAGTAGGAATGTGATGTTAGCCATAGGAATTTCATTGGGTTGTGCCAAATTGAAACATTGCCAGCTGCCCCCATTTCAGCCTTTATGTGACGAGAGAGGGGGAACTTGATATCACGTTGTTGGTAGATGTTCAACCATTCCCACTTGTCGTGACAACCAAAGTTGTCCTCATAACCCAAAAATCTGCTGTGGAGTAAGTTATGTTGATCACATTTGGATGTAAAATGACAAAATTCAATAATAACTGAACGAATTCAACCTCAACGCTTTGGTTTTGTGTTTCCCAACAGATGACTACAAATCAAACCCCAACTTCCAAATATCAGAAGTCACACACTCGGATATGTATGCTCGAGAGATGAGGAGGAACAACAGTGAGGGTAGGTTCTCTCACGTGTGCACACACGCAGGTCTGGAATAGTATACAATAGCACAATGCATGGTTACTGGAAAGAATGTTTAAAAAAAGGTTTTGGTGAATCAAACTGCAACAACATGCACCTCATTGTGTATCGATTAATACAGCCATGTTGAAATGCACCAGACACAACAGACTGGCATCGTGGGCTTACGCAGCAAGGCATTATGGGTGACTTTTGGAAATCACTTGCTTTGACAATAAAAAGATGTTAACCTTGTAGTTATGTAGCATTTGTGGCATCCTTGTGTCTATGTCTAGGCCTTGTGTTGTGTGTGCGATCCTACAGCATGATAGTGCATTAGCGTGGGTTTCTCTGGCAGTGATGCCAGGCTGCCTGGTTCAGGTGAGAATGCACAGCTCTCCAGCAGATAGGACTCTCCCTGTCCCCATCTGCCCAGTGTATATTTAACAATGGTTACAGTCGTTTCCTTGGCTCACACCCACTTTTATATTACCGCCAGATGAGGCTGTGCTCCGTCGCCTGTCATCTGACAGCCAGTTCCAGGAACACTTTATTGACTTTGTCAACCGTTTATATAGCCCTGTCTTTCATTTGGGACATTATTTCCTGTTGAGATTCAGAAATGTATGTATCTGTGGTGTGTGTGTGTGTGTGTGTGTGTTCTCTCTGTTGGCATAAAATCACTTGGATTGCTGTTAAGATTGGGTTTGGCTGTCAATAGTAGGTGGGGAAATGTATTGTAAATCAAATAATAAACAAAAATCTAACTAATAACAGATATGACAGCAGATGCTGTTTGTCGTTCTACAGCCACAGGGGAACAGATTCCCATGCTGATAACTTGATATAAATACACACACAGTGTTTACTTTGCTATGCCTTTCATCTGAAATGTATTGATTGATTTCAGTGTGGTCTATTTGTGCATATTGGCATGGAATATGGTTATTTGACATTCATTACATTTACATTCACATTTAGGGCATTTGGCAGACGCTTTTATCCAAAGTTACTTACAATGAGTACATTTGTAGAAAGAGACGGCAATATAACGCTGTAGTGCATAAAGATAAGAATAGAACAGGATTCAAGCATTCATAATTCCAAGGTTAATAGAAGTCAGCTGGGAGCTCATTTCACCACTGCGGTGCCAGAACAGAGAAGAGTTGGGACTTGGCAGAGCGATGTTTGCCTGTTCTTAGTGAAGGTGGTACCAGTCGTTCAGCTGAAGTTGTGAGCGGAGCGCTCTAGCTGGGCCGTGGGGGTCTGACTAATGTTTAGAGGTAGGTAGGGGCAGTTCTGCTGACAGCCTTGTAGGCCAGTACCAGTGTCTTGAATCTAATGCAAGCGATTACCGGAAGCCAATGGAGGTCGCGGAAGAGGGGGGTTACATGGGAGAGTTTTGCTTTAAGTGCGCTGCTGCGTTCTGGATGTGTTGTAAGGGTTTGATTGCGGAGGCAGGGAGTCCAGCCGGGAGAGAGGTGCAGTAGTTGAGTGATGACGATTGCCTGGACCAAGATCTGTGCTGCTTCACGTGTGAGGAAGGGCCGGATCCTGCAAATGTTGTAGAGAGCTGGTCATCCAGTACCAGACCAAGATTCCTTGCAGTCGGTGAAGGGGAGAACAACACCCAATGCTTATGGAAAACAAAATGCTATTGTTGTTGCTTTCTTCTTTCACTTTTGAGTAATCTTTGTACAAATTGCTTGTATCGCATATAGGCCTTCCACGTGCATGCTTTCCTCACAAGTACGATAGTTAAAGGTACTAGATGTAAGAATCACGGATTCCTTCTCATTACGCCTTTGACCAGGAGGTGAACTGCAGCCTGCTGGAGCTCTAAGTGCATTCCCAACTCCATGGGTTGAGACAGATCAGAAACTATTGTTAGTTCTAATCATAATTAAACCTAAAAACAAAAAAAAAAGAAAAGATCCGCGCTTACACATCACTTCTTTCCTTTTTCCCGGGAAATCTGACCCGATTCAAATATAAGAGAAATCAGCCCAAAAGCTGTTCCACGCAACAGAGAGAGTCGGGGAAGCTGTCTTTTTTTTTTTTTTATCTTCAACCACAACCTGCTCATAAACTGGCAATTAAAATCGATTTCTGCATGTAAGTCCCTGAACGGATTAATGATTCTTACATACGGGACCTTTAACATAAACATAATGTTTTAATTAATTGTTTGCAATGCAGCACATTTATAGGGCCACTGGTCTCCATTGCCATTCTGCCTAATAAAGTATGATAGATTTCGCTGTCGGCCATTGACTTCTTCCTGTTCCCACTTCCGCTCCACAGGTCACTCTTCGCCGTACACGGACACCGTGTCATCGTCGGGGGTCTCTGTCACTCGCACCTCCACAGGGACGTGATCCTGGGGGGCCCCCGACACAGAGATGCGGCCCACACCGGCCCCAGGGGTCACCTATGAGGAACCTTAGCACAAGAGTAGCCCCCACTCCCACCTCAGGCAAGCTCCTCTCTTGAAGTCCTGTTGTTTTAGTTTTGAATGTCGTTATGCTTTTTGATTGTGTGTGTTAGTTGTTTAGAACTCTGGTGTTGAAGAATGATGTCGGGTTACTCAGGGTTGCTAGCGGTTGGATTCAAGATTCAAGAAGTTTATTCGTCACATACACCTCCAGGATGTGCAGTTAGATGAAAACGTGGCGATGCCCAGCGGAATGTGCAACAGAACAATACAAATATCATGCATTTGCGGTGGGAGGAGTTCTGCTATTGAACGGCCGTACACTAGAGCTGGCCTCGCAATGGAGGGTGGGTGTTTGGCAGGTCGGTAGGTTGACTAAATAGCGGGAACGGCACCATTTTGTCAACCCCCTACCCACCCACAACCACTCTCCTCATGTATGACCGATAAGTTAACTGGCCCATACTGTCTGTGAGAGCGGGAAGCGTCTTTTTGATTTAATTAGAACCTGACTCTGTGTTGGATACGGAGGTTGTACTTTTATGAGCTGGGCCCACCAGGGACATCTCGGTGACTTGGAGCCCTCGTGGGCTTTTTGAAATGAACTGGCAGCAGGAATAACTGTTATCATCGAAGGATATTGTTTTGTTGTGAAGCTCTGAAGTTCTGAGAATGTTGCACAATGTGCTTTTGGTCCTATTTACAACACTGATCTAATATATACTGTATATATATATATATTATATGTATCATTGAAGATTTTCTGACTTTAAATGGACAAATGATATGTAGTCCTAGTGCACATTTTTGTTGTTGTGATATAACCACACTATGAAATTTATTTTCTAATAAAAAAAACAACTAGCTTTAATATAGCACATTATGATGGGGTGGTATATTCAATAACGTATGCCATTTAGAATGTATCTTCCAACAACAATAGACTGTTGTTGGAAGAACCTTTTCTTCATACATTTTCATCGAAATATCTCGTTATTTATTCTAACCATATAACCAGCCATTTAATTTAATTGAAGTTAATTGAACTTTCCAACAAAAAAAATGGTGTGTTCCTCTTTTAAAGGAAATGTGAATCTTTGAATCTGAAATCCTCAGTTGTCATTACAACTTACTCCTTTCACCTTGCATGCAAATACATGCTCTGTCGGTACTCTGACATAGTGACACAGTGTGTCCAGGTTTTGTTTATTGCGCGCAAGTGTTTTGTTGGTTGGCGTGCCTCTTGACGTTTCAATGGGAATTCGGCCAGCTGACACTGCTGGAATTCACCCTTCCTCTGTCCTTGCTTATCAGCGTTTTGGTGTGGTTGTAGTTAGGCCTGGGCCGATATGGCCAAAATCTCCTCTCCCGATTTAGGGTGCTTAATATCTTGATAACAATATACATCACGATATAGCATGTTTTCTGTTAATTCAATCAATAAATAGTCTGTGTGAAAGCGGTAAAGCCTATTTTTGGTGTAAATGAAATACTTGACAAATAAAATGTACATTTTTGTTTTACTTTTATTTGCACTTTTCTATTTTTACATGTGCAAATAATAGAACAGCTAGAACAGTCTGATCAATTTAGAAAAGTACACCAGTTTGCTGGAATGCAGCCTTTAAAAGAAGGAAAACGGACAACAATGTAATTCCATGTCACGATATTGCAATATCCAAAAGCTAAGATGATATCTAGATATCACAGTATCGATACAATATATATATTGTATATTGGCCAGCCCTAGTTGTAGTGAACATGACTGATGGTGTAGTTTAGTTGAAGTTCCTTGATGTGATCATATCCTTGTCATTAGATCGTGCCTATGGATGTTCATTGCAGATACTGCTATATACAATGCTTTGCTGCCTCTGCCCGTGTTAATTGCTTATTCCTTTATATTTTGATGTTGCGGAATTTGATAATGGCAAAATCAAAGTGGCAACGTTGAGCTATGTGTTTGTCTTCAGATGTAAGATGAGATAAGTTATTAGGTAAACCACTGCTGGTCTGTTTTATTTAAAGCCTTTTTAACTTTCCAGGAAGCAACTGGAACATCGAGCAGGTCTGTGAAACTGGTTATTCAGGTTGTGGCCAAACAGTCGGATACAGAAGTCTGGTTTGGTTTTGGTTTGGTGATGTTCGGCAGTCGGTCAGAAAAATGCAGCAATTAAATGCTGTATAAACAGTAGCAATGTCAATGAACCGTGTGATTTGAGCCCATTAAATTGCTTGATACTCCATTGGGTGTGTTGGGTGTTTTGTTCAATTTCTTGTGAATGTTTTCTGTGTCTTTCAATTATGTAATCATGTAAAAAAAGCATTGCTATCTATTAATTGCTGCAAACAATCACCAAAAGTGTCCTCATAAGTCAGGTTTCGGTCTTCCTCCTGCACAAGTTAACATTTCTGTGTAAGAGGGACTCTGGTATTATTCTGTTCATCATGCTACCACACGAGGGAGACAGAGCACAGGAAGACACAGGCCCAGGTAGACTTCCATAAAGTATTATAATCCTGCTAAAAGATCCGCCATGCCTAGCCAAATTGACCATGTTGATTTCCACACAGATTGAGTATGTAGAGAAAGATTAAAATGATTATCTTATGCAAAACGTGAAATAAAGTAGAAAAGTCCATACAACTGCATATAAAATGCTCAAGCCAGTCTCTTCTCAGGAGAGAGAGGGGGGGGGGTCATGTCAAATCTTGGTGTTGAGCAAACAGCATCTCGCCTACTATCTCCAATAGGTCTGCTTTGCCGATAATGGGGTTGAAAAACAGTTATGTGACTGAATCTTGGCTCACGGTTCAAAGGGCACCGGCTGTTCAAATGGCCGGCATCTTGCAGGTGCAGGAGTCCCACTCCCACTGCCTCCTGCAGAGCCTTCTGGGCCCCCAGTTGAAGGCTTTGAACCGGCAAGCCAGCCCCCACTCGGATCACACCTGTCCATTCAGAAAGTAAGCTTTTGTGAATATTTGCTCGAAAATTTGAAAAAGACGAGCAACAACGTTGTGGATTATTGTTTCTTGATAACACACACTATTCTATGTTTTATCTCACCTGGATGAAATAACAGAATTCCCTTGAGGTCGGCGTACACCTCTGCACTGAGGCAGAGACTGTCGGTGACCGTCGGCCCTCATCCCTCCAGAATGCTCCGCAGAATACTGGAGTTCCTTGGAGTGTCCACCTCCTCCTCCTCCTCCTCCTCAGTCACTTGGAATACCAGCTGCTCCTGAGCCAGCCACAGGACAAAGAGCGGCACCCGGCCAGCCGGTGCCCGCCAACCGCCCGCTCCTGCTGGGCACCGGCTGGCCGCAGCCCGCCAGGCCAGGGCGGTCTGGGTCAGCACACCGCACGCTGCCCGGCAGGTGACCTCAGGGTTCTTCAGACGGACTGGCACTCTCCTCCTCCTCCTCCTCCTCCTTCTCCTTCTCACCTCACACTGACACCCGGACGTCGTCGTGGCAACACAGGCGTCAGTGCGGCTCGGCCGGTGGTCCTGCCAGTTGAGGATGTTGTAGAGGATGGTGTATGGAGGGTGGTCCCGGTAAGCAGGGCAGTCGCGGCAACAGACTTCCTGTCTTTTCTTCCTTTCTTCCGGAGGGAGCATCGTGGTGGGGATGCGGTGCAGATGATTGATAACTAATCTACTACTTATAGATCAAAATATTATACATCCATATGCAATGTGTGTGTGTGTGTGTATGAGACAGGAGCTCAGACTGGTGTATATACTGTATATGTCACCGGTGTTGTAACCCTAGTCCTAGACAGGAGGTGTGACCCTGACAGGCGGCATCACTACAGGACAGCGTGGCCACGTGGAAGTGATAAGATCATGAAGGCATTTCAACAGGAGCCTGTCTGGAGTGAATGACACTTATCACACTACTCACACACGTGCGTGTGACTGTTCGTCTTTTATATACCGTTGAAGTTATATATCCATAGATTTTCCATTGATGTTGGCATGGATTATGTACTTTACATGCTATAAGCATTAGGTAATTGATTTAGACATTCTGATGAGTAAGTCATTCAATTGTATTCTACTGCTTACACTGTATAGATGTGTGTCACATAATCTTATCTAGGTTACAGTCAATGATGTGCTCTCATCTGGCCTCTTGGTCATTGCCACCTGTAGAGTAGGTCTTTATCTCATTCTAATCACATTCCAATCGTAGACTAATGATTGTTAATCAATCAATCAATGAATAACCTCACAAAATGTATGCATGTGTCCAATAATGACCTACTTGCAAATATTACTGTAACTAGGGCATCAATCAGTCATACAAATTGCAGACTCGTTGCTTTCGCCGTCGGAATATCTTATCTTGCCCACATATTTGTATATTTAACTGTAATTTGCATATACGTCAGTTATTTTATCAATCTGTGGATTTTCTTGTTTATTGTACTGTATGCTATGCAACCTGGCACAAGAATTTCCTTCGGGATTAATAAAGTTCTATTCTATTCTAGACTTTACACTTTGTTTAGATCCAGTAGGACTAACTTAATGGCATCAGGATAACAGATGTAGTAGTGTAGTACTGTAGCAGTACAGTAGTAGTACAACATTATTATTATTATTATTATTATTATTATTATTATATATTAGTAATAATACTATTATACGCATTATTATATTATTTGGTTTGGACAGACACTCAGCAGCCTACTAATGGTCGTATTATTAAAAAAAAACGCAATTTCATAGAAATAACTACGGTAATTAAAACATATGATATGATATCCGTAGAAAATTCTAGATGTCCCGCCTGTTTCTGAATTTTCCTTGTATTTTATTTGTTCATGTCGTTGCCTGTCAGAATGTAGCTCACCGATTGGTCGAAATGTGGAGGGCGGTCCTTGTCTCCAGGAAGCGGCGCCGTGTCGTGTGGTGGGAGTCTTCACGTTGTCGCCCACCGACATCTCGCTGGATGTGCCGCAGAGTTCCCGTATTATTATTACAACAACAACAACAACAACAACAACGTTACATTACTGTTCATCATGGGCGACGAGGACGACAGATTCGACGGGATGCTGCTTGCGATGGCGCAGCAGCACGAGGGGGGCGTCCAAGAGGTCAGAGCTTCAGTTTAGTTGAGTAGCTTCGTGTTAGCGACGCAGCTACTAGCCGCTAGCGTGTCATGTGTGAGATGTGTCGCTGGACGAGTCTCGTGTTGTAGTCTCTATTATCATGCTCCTCATTGTAACTGTACTGTCACGGACACATGCCACACGTTTCATTCAGACACAAGGCTGTGGTAAACGTGTACAAGTACAATGCACCTTCTGCCTTCTTTTAATACACCCGTGCACCTCTTAACCTCATGGAGCTACACCCGCCTGTAGTACCGTGGGTGATGCTAAAGGCCCTGGGGTACTATTGGGATACTATTGGGATACTATTGGTATACTGTTGGTGTACTATTGGGGTACTATTGGGGTATTGTTGGTATACTATTGGTATACTATTGGGGTACTATTGGTATACTATTGGGGTACTGTTGGTATACTATTGGTATACTATTGGGGTACTGTTGGTATACTATTGGGGTACTATGGGTATACTATTGGGGTACTATTGGGATACTATTGATATACTATTGGGGTACTATTGTGGTACTATTGGGATACTAGGATTGACTGCGATCTCCTGTGCTCTCTCAACAGTTAGTCAACACATTCTTCAGCTTCCTGCGACGTAAAACAGATTTCTTCACCGGCGGGGAACCAGGCGCCCCAGAAAAGGTAAGAAGACACCACCCACTTAAAAGGAGCCCTATTATACCCGTGTGTGTGTGTGTGTGTGTTTGTGTGTGTGTTTAGCCATTACAAGCTTCAAAATGGTCATGTGACTAAAGTTGTCTTTGTGACATCACAAGTGGCAGGGTTCGCCTCGATGTATGCCGACTAGATCAGTTTACCATTTGGGACAGTCCACTGGCTAGGCTGATTGTGGGATCTAGTAAATTCCATAAATGTATATGTAGTCCTACATCTGGGCGGAGACTCCCACTTGTCACTTCGTTCCAATGACAATTTTAGTCATTTTGAAATGACTTGTAATTGCTATCACACTCACACCTCGTGGCATAATAGGCCCACGAGGTGGTGGTTAGATACACATCATAGCCACCACCTGCTGCCATGCCCTCCTCCCCAACATGTGTCATCATGTTTTTTTTTTCCTCTCCTCTCCTTCACAGCTGGTGAAGGAGACGGTCGCCCGCCACAGCCAGGTGGCGCTGAAGGCCCACAGGGAGCGGCAGAGCCGGCAGGAGAAGCAGAAGAATGAGAAGGCGGAGCGGGCGGCCAAGCTGGCGGAGGAGGCCAAGAAGAAGAAGACTAGCGAGCAGGACACCAACGATGCCCCGCAGATCCCTGGAGCTGACCGACGAAGAAGCGGCCAAGCTGCAGTCTGAGATTGATCAGGTGACCAGTCTCCCCCCACACACCTCTGTGGTTCACCGCAGCCGTTGACATCAGCAGCAGGGATATACCATAGGTTGAGTTTATGTTTGGACAAGGGTTGGAAGAAAAAGGGTTAGGGTTAGAAAATAGAAACCAGTACGCGGTGGGACCTCCAATACGAGATGCTTTTGAAGAGAGATCAAAGCAAGACATTTGGTTGTATTTGCGATTAAAAAAAAAGAAATATGGGCATTTCAGAAAAAGCAGCAAGCAGAGGAGAAGGAGACCCCGGTGGTGGCTGCGGAAAGCCCCTCTGACAAGGAGGAGAAGGAGGAGAAGGGGGTGAGTGTGCTGCAGACCCATCCCCACCTGGTGTCTGGTAACAGGATACCTGGCGTCAACACCTGATGCCAGTCTGCACCTCGTGGGCCAAAACCTGTGATCAGATTTCACCTGCTCGGCATGTAATTAAGTATGCTCTAAACGCTCCCGCACTGTCAATGTGTCCCTGGCCAATTAGTCCTTGGAACCGTTCACATGCATGGCATCTCCAGCTCTTGGGGTGGCTTCAGGTCACAGAGTCCTCACCTAAATGGCAGGTCTCCACGGCCCGTTGCGTTGTTTAATCCGGCCCATCGGGCATTACATTAACAACAGTCCTATAATACATTTAAATTTGTAGTATTCATTTCGCTGTTTGTTTTTTTTCCTGCAATTGATTTCTTAATCAATTGCAGGACGCGGACCTATAACCAATATATTATTGAGTATTTATTGAGTATTGTACAATTTAGTTGTCGCGTTTAAATTTTAACCGGTGCATCTTTTCTAGCCTTTACGGTGCTGGCTTAGCGGCCCAATCACGTCACGTGACGTGACGCTACTCAGCCAATCAGATCGTTGCAGTCCGTGAGCGCGGAGAGACGAGAGAAACAGTTGGAGTATAGCGCGCTCTAAAAAGAGAAAGGTAGACTGTGAGAACAGAGCCTTTAATAAAGATTGGACAGACGTGTGCATGTTTATATTTAAGGGCAGTGCAAAACCCGTATGTCTCATCTGTCCCGAAACTGTGGCTATTATTAAAAGCGGTAATGTGAAGTGCCACTACAAGACTTATGCTCCTGTGTACAACAAGCATGCGAGTGTAAAGGGTTTTCCAAGAGGGCTCAAGACCGAGGATGAAAACAAACGTGTCCCCTGCCTCAGTGCCGTTCCCTTCTGTAGTACAACATGAAGCAATTAAAAAAAAAAAATGTATTTTGTTCTGGCTGAAGGAAACCCTACTAACGTTATGCAACCACGGCATTTGCAGGTTTATGTCCCAGCACCCAGAGATGGACTTCTCCAAAGCAAAGTTCAGCTGAGTCCGGTGTGTTCCACGTCCTCGATGCCTGAGATCTGTGTGAACCCTGAGCAGAAGTGGCTTCAGGACACACAGACCCCGCTGTAAACCCCCCTCCCCCCCCCCACCTCTCTGTCCCCTTTGTGTCTTCACCATGTCTTTGGAAAATGTTCCCCAGGCATGATGCTCAGCCTTTGACTGTAACACCCTCTACATGTGTATTCTGAATATTTAATGACATGCCTGAACCTTCTCTTTTTTAAATAATTCAAAGTTCAAACACAATAATAAGAGAAGTGGTGATTTCTTTAACACTGTTGGCTTTTAGTAGAAAATGAATAATTGTTGAAGATGTCTAAAGAAAAAAAGATCGAAGCATTCATGTTCATTCATAACATTCATGTATTGGCTGAATGTTCATGGTAAGTATTTGAACGGCATGGCTCATAACTAGACCAAAGAGCTAATAAAAGTAAGTGTTATTTTATTGGGCTCTTTGGACGGACCAGCCTTTCACTCAGCCCTACAGGAGGTGTCTGGGCGTCGTCCAAGTTCATGGTCATGACCGAGAACATGCGCCTCAAACACGTCCAGGTCTATATCATATTTTATATAGGTGTTCCATGATGTGTTGGACATTTCAAGTATTGTATATTCTCACTCGTCTCGTCTCAGGTGGACCCACATCATCATTAATCATTAAGGCACTACCCAAACATGTAAAATGTATTCACCAATATTGCAGTAATCAACAATGCCTTAATGTACTGTGAAAAACCATTGAATGAGCAAAAAGTTGCAGCAATTGGGGCTAAACTGAAACTAAGCCATTGAAACGAGTTAATATTGAAAGATGAATGAATATTGAAGCAACTTAATTCCCTGGCTTCTATCTTAAGATCAAGGTTTAGCATATGCTCTGTGACCCACTCAAAATGCCCTTGCATTAAGTTGAGAATCATTGAATACTAACGTTGTGTCTTTTTCTCCTACTGTGCTGATCTTAGAAATACAAATGAGTCCTCTCTCGTGTTCACCACAAGGTGGCAGTGTTGAGCTTGTTTTCCAGCGCCATGTTGCTTGCCGTTTTGACCAGGCGGAAACAATCACACCTAATTTAGCAATAAAAACGCCTCTCCGAGCCCACCAAGGAGAATAATGTTGATAGAATAAAATATACTATTCTATTAAACAGAGGCTATTAAGTCGTGCATATTTCTTTCCCATAGTTACTCGAGTTACTTGCATTCTGTATTCTCTCGTTAAGTGAAAGGCTGCAACAAATATAGGCCACATTTATATACGTTTACATTTAGGGCATTTGCCAGACGCTTTTATCCAAAGCAACTTACAAAGAGTACATTTGTTGAAAGAGACAGCAATATATCACTGTGGTACATAAAGATAAGAATAGAGCAGGTTTCAAGCATTCATTATAAGTTACAAGGCTAATAGAACGAGTTTCATAATTGCTAGGTTGTCTGCACAATATCTGGGATAAGAGCAGACGTACCATTCTGAGTGCATTACCAACATCTAAGAACATACAATATGCTCAACAATGTTAAGTCCTATTAATAATGCCAAGACGTACAAACACACAAGTTAGGGTTTAGGAGAGGGAAGGCAGGGGGGAGGGTGATGCAAAGTGCAGGTGAACTCTGAACAGGTGGGTCTTGAGTCTCTTGCGGAAGCTGGCGAGCGACTCGGCCGTCCTGACATGAGCTGGGAGCTCATTCCACCACTGAGGAGCCAGAACAGAGACGAGTTTTGCCTGTTCTTGGTTAAGGTGGTACCAGTCATATCCCAGTTACTGATATCCACATTCGGCTTCCAACTAAATCCATCATATAAATCTATCATCTCCTAATATATTCTTATGATAATGCAGTTATTAAAATTGGATTGGCTTACAAATTCCCATGTCCTTATAAACAATGAGAGAGAGAGAGAGAGAGTGAGAGTGTGTGTGTGTGTGTGTGTGTGTGTGTGTGTGTGTGAGGGCTAATGAGTGTGTTAATGCCAATGGGTGAAAGACAGTGTTTCTCATGGCGCTGCTCTACCACGGTGAATATCATGCATCTCTGTTAAATGTTACTCGAGTGAGGAGCACTTTGTTTACAAGTCTGATCCACTTGTGTGCGACCGTCCACCGCTGGCTTTGAGCGGTCTGTCAGGATGGTGAGAGGCCTGTCACCATCGGGGTGGCGACTGTGGTCGACAGATTAGCTGATGCAAGCTAGCAAGTCCCCCTTATGTGTGAAGTTGCTCATTTGTAGCATAAAGCCCTTGTCGTCCCCCACGTACAATTGCCCGTTTAGTCGTGACCGTTTCGTTTATCGACAGAGTTCTGTGCGTAGGGGTCGGTGAAAGTTGTATTTGTTTGCAGATGTAGAGTTATTTAGCATTATCTGAAAAGTAAAAAAACGGTCATGGCCTCATTGTAAGCCATGCCCGGTATCGCTAGCCAGCTGTACCCGCTGACGGACAAGGCTATTATGAAATGTTCAGAAATCGCTGATGATCTAAAGAGGAAAGTTGGCCGGGTAATAATAGATCAGAGAAGCAGGCCTGGTTGTTTGCTATCATCATTTCTCCATGAGCACGTCATTATAGACCTGGACAGGCTGCAGTCAGAGTGGACGGAGGGGTGAATTTGAGGGAGAGTACCGCAGATGTGGAAGAGGGATGGGGGGTGAGGGGGTGAGGGGGTGAGGAGGGGAGGGGCCCACGACCCCCAACACCAGTGAGTGCAGCCGTGGATATTTATATTCCTTCCGTTTGTATTTATATTCCTCAGCACAGAGCAACGTGAGCGTGGTTTTTTTAAGCATACATTTGAGGTACTTGAGGATTTCTGTTTTTGTTTCTTTCTATTTGTACCTTTACTCGACTACATCTCTGAGGCAAATATTGTACTTTTTAACAGCTTTAGTTACTATAGTTACTTTGAATATAAAAATTAACAATACAAAATAAAATCAATAAATAATTTAGGTAATAAGAATATTTCGATGCTAATACTTTTGTATTTTTACTAAAGTAAAAGTACAAAACATTTTCAATGCAGAACATGCTTGTACCGGCGTATTTCTACAATGTGGTATAACGACTTTTACTCAAGTAACAGAACTGAGTACTTCTTCCACAACAGCCCGTGTTCATCTTCATCCATCGGTGTTCATCGTGATCTATTTAAGACCGACTCTTTTTTTTTTTACAGTCAAATTCGATGGATCGATTGACCAATGAACTGACGTTAAATTGATTTTCTTTTTCTCCATCAGACAACTACATGGACAACACCTCCGGGTCGTTGCCGGCGCACGACAGCTGGTCGGCCCTGCAGATCCCCAACTCCACGGGCATGGGCACCCTGTCCCACACCACCAACTCCACCTCCAACGCCAGGTAAGCGGCCAACACCAAACCCATTGGTTGGGGTCAGGTTGGCCTCCTGGGTTGTGATGTCATAACCCCACCCACCCACCCACCCTCCCACAATGCAAGGCGCCCCAACCCTCGATCCAAATCTTCTTTTTGCCAGTGAGGAGAGAGAGGAAGAGGCGGGGCATTGCTGGGTGCGCATTGCATTGTGGGGGAGGGGAGGACTCGGTGACATGCAACCAGGAGGTGGCTGCGACCACAATACCAGAATAATCATAATCTGATGAAGATATGGAATAGAATGGTGTGGTAATAGGGCAATAGAATGGTATGATGTATTCATGTTTTGTGTTTTTTTCCCCGTTTGGTTCCACAGCCAGTACCCCAGCCTATGGTCTGTAGCCGGGACCACCCTCACACCCTCGGGGTCGGCCTCGGGCTCCATCGCCGGGGGCCTGACCTCCCAGTTCCTGAGGGGGTCCTCGTACACGGGCCTGACCTCGGCGCTGCCCGTCTCCTCGCCCTCCTCCATGTACGACCCCAGCCTGGGGGACGTGGGGGAGGCCCAGTTCGAGAGCTCCATCGCCAGGCTGACGGCGTCGTGGGCCCCCGTAGCGCAGAGCTACTAAGCCGCTGCCGGGCTATGTCTCTCTCTCTCTCTCTCTCTCTCTGACTGTCTATGTCTCGTCCTCTCTCTCCCTTGTTGCCTGGATGTTTTTTCAGGAGATGGACATTTGACCCAAAGCGTCAAACGATACTCGAAGCCAAGAAAGCGTCAAGTGATTGTCCCAATAACAACCTGGACATTCCATAGCTTCTTGAAGACTCAGTTTTTTTCGTTTGGGGATTTGAAAAAAAAAATCCTTAAACCTACACTTGGTTATGTTGAGACATACAATACAGGCCCCCCCTCCCCCATCTTTGGAAAAGGAAAATGAAATAACAATCGTTTTTATTTTATTTTTTGAGAAAAGGTGCAATGTGAAAGACAATCAATGTCCCATAGCGGGTGTCACACAAATTATTTATCAGTTTAACTGCTCTAAGCAAACGGTTACTCTGTAGTAACTCTGGAGCGCAAACCAATCAATTCCCTGAAGGAATCCTGCCCTTCAAAATAAACTTTTATTAAGAATTTCTTCACGTTTCGACTAAAGTAGCCCAATCAAGATATTTTGGAGAGGCTTTTTTCAGTATTATACTAAAAAGAATATCTAAGGAGTAATTTTGGTTGTGCTAACATATAAATGTGTAAATGTGTGTATATAGAATACATTAACGGACATCCTCGTTGTTTTCAATATATATTTTGCCTTTTTGTGATCTCAGTCCAATGTGTGCCTTCTCTGATCTGAATACATGAAGTGCCTTTGAATTCTCGCAGGGCGGTCGCAAAAAGACTCTCCCCCGAAAGAAAGAAAAAAACTAAACAAATCCACATGTACATACCTGTCTATTTGTATTTGTAATCATGATGAGGTTTATTTATGTCATTTAATAATAAATTAAAGATTTTCTTTGTTTTTGCCAAGCACTTGTTTTTGCTCCTTTATTTACTGCACATTATTTAAATGTTGTAAGTGGAAAATGGTTTTCCTTACAATCGGTACTCAAATGTATTTACTCATGATCAGTGTTCACAAGATGCACAACGGGATTCATCGCTGAAAAGTGCAACTAATCGTTCCATACGACCACCTTGATTTATACCATCAACCTGCCAGGGACTTCAGATGAAAAATAGCCTGTATGGCTAAATTTGGCACATTTAATTCATCATGATTACATGATGTTAATTAATGTGCATTGTCCCTTCTGAAATAAACAATCTATTCCCATACATCATTCACCTCAGAGCTAAATACTGACATTTATGTAGCACTATAGCAGCCAAGCTCATTCAGATCCACTTAGTGTCAGACTGAAAACAATCACCATACAATTCAAACTGGAGTGAGGACAAAAAGCGGCAAAAGAATGCTGCATGAACAAGTTGAAAAAATAAAATACAACCGGACTGAGTATAGCTCTGTTGTCTGGGAACTAGAAAGACAAATCGAGCCAACAAAACAAAGTGAGTAAAATCTTGCATCTTTGAGATACAGAAACTGTACCTCTGAACAAAGTGGGTTCTAACTTCACTTCAAATGAAATACAACAACGAGCTTTAGAAACCCGAGAGTTGCAAAAATCAACGACAAAGCACAAAAGTCACTTTATGAGATGTTCTGGAAAGAGGTGACCCGTCACGTGTTTTATGGGGACAGGGAGGGAGCCTGCACACCATACAGTATGGAGATACAGTCGCTAGCTCTTCTCCACTATCCAGGTATAGGACTAGCACACAGCCCACAAGTCTGGACTGTGGATTAGTTCATGCAGTTCAATGCAGTTTAATGTATGGGCACTTAAATTTCGGTTAAAACTTTATTTAGGTCTTCCTTTCTTTTGTAAGGAAGGAAGGAACCATCACTACTAAACAACCTCCCTTTTTCTACACTATACATGTTATTCTAAATGCCAGATGTGAACCTACATTATGAATAATGAGTTGCTAAGCAATCTGTTGTGTTGGTGAGGCCGGGTAAGGCCTATAGGCCGGTTATGATTAGCAAATATATCACTCAAACATAAAAAGTAAAATTTGCCATCAGTGTGTTAATGTATTAATATATCCCGCTTCATATATGTGGTTATCTACA
>PIJE02000820.1:0-2500 GCA_002895965.2 Coryphaenoides rupestris | reverse complement strand
TACAAGTTTTTTAATGTTTAGTTTACAGATACAGAACGGTTATTCTGACGTATGTGTGTATTGAGTTTATTCTATATCTCTGCAGGTCAGTGCCATGGTACAAGCTTCTCAGAGCGGCTTATGTTCAGAAAGTTTTTATTTTTTTGCAAATTCAGTCTCTTCCTATTTTTCATTATATGTTAACCTCCTCAAACGAATTCAGCTTCTCTTTCCTTATTTTTTGGCGGGCCTATATGTTACGCTGCGGTGGGCTCGGGAGTGGGCAAGAACGAAAACATTTTTGGTGTGTTTTGCGCAGCAGCTGGTGCGTCGTCGTCGTCCGACATGGCAAAAGCATCGTGCTGTCGTTATCTAAAAACATCAGACGGAAAGCTATATAGATTAATAATAATAGGATAATGCATACGTGCTTTTTTAAGCAACGAAAAAAAAGGGAAAAAAAAAGGAGTCATCCGCAGCACAACAACACGGAGAAAAAAGAATTAATTCCTGGGTCACGGTTTGTGGATGGAGGTGGTGGTGGTGGTGGTGAGGTGGGGGTGGTGATGGAGGTGGTGGTGGGTGGATGGGTGGGGGTGGTGAGGGTGGTGGTGGTGGTGGTGGTGGTGGTGATGGAGGGTGGTGGTGATGATGGAGGTGGTGGTGAGGTGGTGGTGAGAGGTGGAGGGTGGTGGGGTGGTGGTGGTGGGTGAGAGGTGGTGGTTGATGGTTCATACGAGGGAGGGGACACATTATCGGAACGAGGGGCGCACTATTCTATGCTCACTGGAAGAGGCTGGGGGGAAGGAGGGGGTGAGGGGCAGAGGAGTGTGTGTTTGCCCCCTGCTCCCCACCCCACCCCACCCCGACTTAGCACGCCCCCCCAGACCCCACCCACCCGGCCCTCAGCCCTCTGATGTCTTGTGTGCCTTCGTTAATGAAGAAATTCTGGTACCTGGGTGAGACATTGCTCTCAGCTGAGCAGACTCTGCCGTCCGCCTCCCTCCCCTCCCCTCCCCTCCCCTCCCCTCACCCCCTCACCCCCCACCCCCCCATCCCTCACCCCCTCACTCTGCTCATGTGTGTGTGTGTGTGTGTGTGTTTGTGTGTGTGTGTGTGTGTGTATGTGTGTGTGTGGACGGCAGAGTCTGCTCAGCTGAGAGCAATGTCTCACCCAGGTACCAGAATTTCTTCATTAACGAAGGCACACAAGACATCAGAGGGCTGAGGGCCGGGTGGGTGGGGTCTGGGGGGGCGTGCTAAGTCGGGGTGGGGTGGGGTGGGGAGCAGGGGGCAAACACACACTCCTCTGCCCCTCACCCCCTCCTTCCCCCCAGCCTCTTCCAGTGAGCTGACTCGCCATTCCCAGCCTGGCAACCTGGGAGTTGTTTTTCTGTTTTTTCGGCGGTCCGCCATAAATCACCCATGATTTGCACTGTGACTCATCGTCATAACACCGGTGTTCCGAGAGACCGTTTCTAAAAAACAATAAAATGTTTTTCAGTTTTGGAACAGGGATAATTCTACATCTATATACAGTATATCTACATACAGTATGTATTTATATATGTCCTGTGTGTACTCCTATACAGTATGTACAGTGGTACAGCAAATGGTGACCTTTAACGACATTGTAAATATATGTGTATATATATATATATACTGTATATATATTCCCTGAACTCTTAGGGAATAAAACGTATTCAGTTTTACCACATTTCGGTATATTCAACTATTCTTCCAATTAAGATGTAGAGTTAATTTTCTACACATTGGTGGAATTCTATTCCAAATGTAAAAACAGGGAATACTTGTGGATTTAGATTCTTACCCCTGTCGGTACAGTAAGACTTGAATAGAAAAGGTTTCAAGCATGCATAATTACTAAGCTAATAGAACAAGTTTCAAGCACTCATATTTGCCAGGTTAATCCCTTGCCGGTAAACAGCAAGATAGCTGGGATAAGATGCTGCACAATGGCAAGTGCTATTTTTAAGTGCCAGGACATACGAACATACAAGAACATACAAGATGCTACAATGCTGAGTACAACACACACACACACACACACACACACATGCACACACACACACACACACACACATAAGATAAGATAAGATAAGATAAGATAGAACTTTATTAATCCCAAAGGAAATTCTTGTGCCAGGTTGCATAGCAATACAGTACAATAAAACAATATGGAAAACAACAGAATAATAAAATAAACTAACAGATTTACAAATGTACAGTCAGAATATAGAAATATGTAGGCAAGATAAGATATTCAGACGGCGAAAACAATTGGCATAATTGAAGTGTAATATTATTGGACATGACATTAAGAATATTGCACATGATGAGAGGTAGTGTTATAGATCATATTTATAGACAACATGATAATAGTAATAATATAGCACATGATAGAGTAACACATGCACACACACACACACGCACACACACACGCACGCACACACACACACACATACACACACGCGTGCACACACCACACATACACACACCA
>PIJE02000819.1:210000-225548 GCA_002895965.2 Coryphaenoides rupestris | reverse complement strand
AATTGAATACCTCTCTCTGGGTAAGATGGCAACGGGTGGCCAAATGGAGAGTAAGATACACCTTTCAAACCCACATGTGGTGGAGCCGTTCCAATCTAAGTATGGAACGTAAAACCGCTCAATCGGATGGCACATTTGTGTGTATATATATATAGTATATAGTGTAAAGTATATATATAAAATATTTGAACTTACTCTTGTTTTTCTTCATGTGCGCAACAGACGTGCAATGCAGAAGTCGAAGTAGGAAGTGTCTGTCACGTTTAACTGTTGATGACAGGAACTGCATCTGCTGCAACCACTGAAAGTCATGCTCACCAAATGTGGGTGTTGCTGAACAATTTCGTTTTTTGAACATACATCATGTCTCCTTGCAGAGACGTGTGATTCTCCAACACACAAGTCAATTATACAGTAATTGATCATTTCAGCAAAGATGTGTGTGTGATGAAGGGGGCATGGTTTAGCGTCAGCAAGTGAAACAAGGCGGGCAGAGCGGGCAAATTCCTGAGACTGATTATAGACGGCTATATATTGACACGTGTTTGCTCTCCCCACAGTAAGAGGCTGGGGACGGATGGAGAGCCAGGGTCAGACACGAGACAGACTCTGTAACCCAAAGCGTGAGGTCAATTCAGTGTTGGGGGTATGTGGGAGTGTGTGTGTGTTTGGTGGCTGGCTTGGCCTCACCTGGCCCAATTTGAGTCTGGGGGGGTGGGACTGCACGCCTGTGGTACACCAGCACACACACTCGGGGAGCGCTAACATGCTAGCAAGTACCATCTGCTCTGCTCATTTCATGTCTTCAACTTTGCAATAAACCGGACTTTTCACCACAAACATGCCTGTGTCCTTGGAGGAGCCCTGAACTAAGCCACACGATGCGGCATTGTGGCAAAGGGAGAATTGCGACAATGTGTTTTCTGCGTCTTGCATGCCTGATTCAGGAAGTGTGCTACCGGTTGAAGACAGACGGGTATTACATTTCAAAGGAAACCAGCAGTCTGTTGGCATCTCACACACGCACCAGTAAATACTGAGGGTGTATTTGAATTTGATAACAATTCATTTGCATGAAAAAATGATGTATCGTATGCAACAGCATTGTGTTCAGATTTCCTCCTCTGTCCTCTCGGAGTAAAACAATACAGAAAAGGTCACAGAGTTCACCTTGCCCCACCCAACCCAATCGAACGCAAAACCCACTAACTGGATTGGAGGAAGGAAATCAACATGACTCCTTGCATGATGTCATAGTTAGGTGGGATTGGCTGGCTGTGCACACGGATATTTCTGCTGGAGACTAACAGACACAAAGGCTAATCAATAACACTTTATTATTTATAGGGATCCGCTTATATCTGCAGGAGACGGCCATTAACGGCTTGGGTTACAGATATAAGAAAACTCAATCCCTTCTTGACTTGGATAAGCATCACCATTCATGTATTGACTTATTCCAGCCTGATGATAATACAAATAATACAGGAATTACCAAGCGTCCAAGCAAATCCTCCAGTCATGGAGCCGTCAATGTGGAAAACTACAACACTGCCTCTGCAACTTTCCTGATTTCAAATGGATGCACAAATACTTTCACAATCTAGTGGTGCCCACTATCCTGTTTAGTCATGAAGCAGTGCGTCTAATAAACTGTAAATTGTGTGTAAGCTTGTGTGTTTGAGAAAATCGTTCCTGGTAATATAACATGTCCCAGTGTTTCAAGATAAGGACAGCTATAATCTCTTTTTCTCTTTAGCCCAACCTGAGAATTAACTCCAAAAAGCTCAAAGGCTTGTTTTGATGTCAATTACGTCAGACTTCACTTTTCTTCGTCCCAGTCAAAATCTAGATCATGATCACTGAAGTCCCGAGAACTAAATAACGAGGGTTTAGAGACCGTGGACCTGGAAGGAGGGCCGGCCTCACTGGATGACTGGCCAAACTGGAAACACTTTCTCTTCTTAGTGGAGCCAGTAGAGGCAGGAATCTCTGCGCAGCTGGCGCCACATTCTACCACACAATGATTCTTCTCAGCAAGAATGACCTTTTTGTTTTGCAGTTCTGCATTACTAGATTCCCCCGCTGGCCACGCTGCATTCTGTTTCAGGAGCGTTTGTAACCTGGACTGTGTATCAGTTGCATGACCAGAGGTAGCGGTCTGCTGCTTGGAGTCAGTGGAGCCTGTTGGGATAGGGTTTGGCTCTCTGGAGCAGAAAGAGAAACTTGATAGTTTGGACAACGTAGTGGACGCCACAGTGGATGGAAGCCCCTCTGCTTTTTGTGCTGAAACTGGACTAGAAACATGACTTGTCGACGTGAGCGATACAGTGCCATTAAAAGTAACTGAATGTGTCTCCGTAGTACCAGCAACTATGCATGGATGACCCGTCTCACTCTTGTTGCCAATTCCTGCCATTTTGGTCCGTGTGCTACTACGGTCACCAACCGCTGGTGGATTCCTCCCCCTCTCCACTGTCAGTGGTGCAGGGGAGTCAGGAGCATCGACTTGGCCTTTGCTGAGGTGAACCTCTGGGCCATTCGTGTGGAATTGAGGAATGAGATTTGGGTCAGGGTGCATTCGGGTCTCCGTGTTCAAGCCGGAGCCAAACTCAGTGTGCAGATTACTGCTCAGTGGCCTGAGTGAGGTCATCTTCGCTTTGGGATTGAACGTGAAGCCAGAGAGCTTGTTGCGCAGATCTCCATCACATTCACTTTGGTGTTCGGTCCTCACGTTCACCGCAGTCGTAACTTTTTTTTTAGATCCGGCCGCCATCATATTTAATGGCTTATTGTGGTCTAGGATTCCTGGGTCGCCGGGAACACCCGTCTCCTGCAGTGCGTTGTTTGTCAACCTACGTCTTTTCCCTGATGCAGCAGTGCCGCCCGCTTGTAAATCTAATAAGGCATTGGAGGAGGGGGACGTCTGCTCCGAATCTGTCGTATAGCATTTCCTGGATTTGTTTTCCACCGCTGTCTGCCTCCCCTCAATCCCCATCCTACGGCTCCCCTCCAGCTCCTTCAGACGTTTGTTCCGCAGTTTCTTGGAGACTCTTTGGACCACCAAGTCCTCTGGAGCAGGCGGCTCCATCTCTTCCCGGGTCTTGCATTGTCTTCTTTCTTTGCGTTGTATTCCTTCACCGAGACTTCCAGAATGTCCGTCTCTCTCCTCCCTGCCTGTGCTCTCTTTTGATTTGGTCTTGGTGGTTGTTGCACAGCGGGGGGGGCGATTCGACAGAAACACGTCGTTTCTGGTTGACGAGGAGCTCGGTCGGCGGAGTGATGACTCGCACTGATTGTTATTCTCAAGTTGGCTTTGTGCTGCCGTAGTCAAAGTCAAGCTAGGAGCTTGTCCAACTTTGTTGTGCGGCTGTTGTTGTTGTTGTTGTTGTAGTGTTGAGGTTATAGTTGGTGAGGTCATGTTTTTTGGCACTTGGTCACTGTTCAGTGACTGGAACCAGTCCAGACCAGTCTCTGGGATATTATCCAAATCGTGGTCATTGGTAATTTTGTTATCCTGTCCTGTTGGAAAGTGCAGTGTGTTCTCCTTTTGGCCCTCTGGAGCAAAGGAGCAGCCAGGTTTTGCAATAGCACTCGTCAACCTAGAGAACAAAATAACACGAGAGAGATCTGCATCAGCCTGGGGCGGTCACAACACAGGATCACTTGAGTCTCATCTGGATAGACATTTCTGCAATTTAACAAGCAGTGTGCAAGGTTTTTGGTATGATCAGGATGTTAAACCATCATCATCCATTGCATGTGCATGTGAGAGAACGATATCCAACAGTATTGGACATCCTTCAAATCTCCAACTTCTATTTCTCTTACATTCCTCTACTGCACGAATTTGACCTCCCAGAAACCCTTTGCAAAGATGTCAACCTAGGTAAATACAAAATAAACACGCACCTGCTGAACCTGTCCATCTCCTTGTTGAGGAGGTCAGGCAGCCTCAGTCCCTCCAGCACCATCTGACACTGGAGCTGGTACTGCTGGCAGGGGTCCTTCAGGGAAGGATGTATGCAAGACGTTGGCCTCCCCTAAAAGGGCAGCTCCCTGCAGAGAGGGTTGATGTTAACATTGGGAACAGCTGTGTTCTCCCACATGGTTTTACCTAAAGAAACAAATGCATTCTTCATACGGACACTTGCATTATTGGTTATTGTGTTCTGGAGCACGGCAAGTTCAAAATACACACAAAGTTCACTCATAGCTTACAACATTGCTGTTATTTGGACTGTACTGGCATGTTACATCATGCGGGACAAAGGTTTGATATAATTTAAACACAACAATTTACAAAATGTCCTGGTTGGTTGTTTTGTTGCGGACACATCCAGAACAGCTTTGTTGATTGCCGTTGTAAAATAATCAAAATCATATTTTTTTTTTTAAATACTGTCAGGGACAGTATAGCATGGTGGATTAAACCAGCATTACACACCCTTGCCCAGCCGGTAAGACCTGATTGGACCTGACAGATGTCAATCAAACCCCTCAGTACCATATTATTTCATCCTGGAGAAATCTCTGATGACAAACATAGGCAAGTTTTTTAAACACAGCTTTTTAATCATAAGTAAATTAAATATCTTCTTTATCAAACTTGACGCAGATGACAAATAATCAACTTTTAATTTCTGAACACATTTTCTCATATGGATACCAGTGACAGAGGACTGTGTTTCACTATGATGGGGGCAGCACAGCGCCATCTAGTGGAGCCTGGCCTCTGCTACACAAGTCTATGTGTATGGCTCTCTCGATCTAAAATGTTATATTACTCATTTCAAATATATAAAAGATACAATCACTGGTGTGTGCAACCATGCGATATTGTTGTGTGTCCACATTTCACTTACTTGCATTGAGCACTCCATGACGGAGACGGCCACGACGGCATCCTCTATGGTAACCTGCTCCCTGTACATCAGCTTGGCGTGGGCTGGTGGCAACATGAGACATTTTTTTTTAAAGAATTGTTTTAATGTTTGTAAGGATGAATATATTGAATTGGTGAGGAGAGCATCCACAGCCACAGAGCTGCAGACCGTCTCCTTGGGAGCGTTCACAGCTCTGATGTGTAACTGAAGAGCGCAATTTCTATAAACCTGATGCTGGGATTTGTGGTGTGCATCTGTTACCCCTTATCTGTTTTTATTGTGCTATATACTCCTGAGTTGTTCCTTGTCTGCTTTGACATGCTATGCTATAACGTTGTAACCTTCTCCTTGTTACTGGTGTTCCATCTCCCTCCAAAAAGAGATTCTCAATGAATGAATCTCAAGGGGCTTCCAGGTTAAATAAAGGTTAAATAAAAAAATGACTAAAAGGGGGGGTAGATATACACACTTCCTGATTAGCTGTCCAATCATACCCACCCTCTGCCAGCCTGCTGAGGCTCTCCAGCATGCGTATGGTGGTGCGGGCAGCATTGCGCCCGCTGCTCTGCCTCTGCAGCTGGTAGTAGCGGCCCAGGACGGTGTTGGCCTCCTCCGACACCCGCGGCTGCAAGCGTTTGATGAGGCAGAAATACGCCTTCATCTTCTCCATGGACCACAGGGAGGAGGACTCAGTTGGCACACCTGGGAAAAAAACGGAAGCGCTCACAAAAACGAATAACAAGGCACAAACACATCTGCATTTATTTTGTGATAACGTACGTATTCTTTACTCAATTTAAAATAAAAATATTATATACAGTATATATCCGGTATATTTCTTTATTTTTAAGGACTTTTTGTGCCTTTATGGAGAGGACTGTGACTTATCAAGATCATATTATCCTCATAATTAGGGCCAAATGCCCTAAATGGAATGTAAATGATAAATGTAATTAATTCGCTCTTTCTACAGGAACATACCCTGACTCCCAAATTTACTACAGAAAAACAAAACTGCATTCGGACATCAGCATTTTGGTAAAAAAAAACCCAAAATAAAATTCCACCTTTCTCCTCGAGGATGAAGGAGGAAATGATGCGGTCCCAATCCGGATTCTTGGTGTCCAGCAGCACCAGGACCAGGTCGAAGCGGCTGAGCAGAGGGCTGGCCAGGGCCACGTTGATGGAGAGCGGCTCGTTGGGGTTGTACTGGCCCTTAGGGTTGGTGGCCGCCAGGATGCTGCTGCGCGTGTTCAGCTTGCACACGATGCTGAGGAGAGACAGGGGCGACTCTGATGGGCCTTGTCCCAGTTGAAGCATTGTGTTTCTCCAATGGGGGCACACGTAGCCCTAGGAGTACTGGAAGGATGTCAGGGGCTACGTTTTGTTGTTCTCATGTAATAAATGGTTTGCATTTATATAGCACTTTTATCCAAAGTGCTTTACAGTCGCCTCACATACATTCACCCATTCATACACCGACGGCGGTGTCAACCATGCAAGGTAACAACCAACACGTCAGGAGCAGTGAGGGTTAGGTGTCTTGCTCAGGGACACCTCGACACTTAGCTGTTGGTTATGAAAAAGCGTAAAAATAATGCCTCCATAACATAATTTGTTGAATCTCAATACCACCATCATGAAATGAAATAAAATGTGAATAAAATGTGGTAAAAATCTATCTACGTACCACACATGTAATGTTCATGTTTGCATGCGCATACATTATTTTATATTCATTGTCATTTTTTTCTGTCCGCAATATGTTTTTGGTGAAAGAATATCTTGGAGGGGGAGCATTCAGTAAAAATTGTTTCAGAAACACTGATCTAGCAGGTCATATCATTTGCAAACAAAAATATGCATGCAACTGAATATTTTGGTTGTTTTACTTCGAATGTATACATCCATCCAGACTTACTTTTATGTGTCTTTTTATTGCCTTTATTCTTTTATTTATTATTATTTTATCCTTTTCTTTTCTTTGTTTTACTTCATCTTAACTTCACCATGATCTTGTCTTGCTTTTGTTTGGCCTTTATGTTCTGCTTGCTGTTGTTATATGGTCTTCTGAGTAACCGGTAACTCTGTTCTTAAAGGTACTATAGAAATCAAGTGATTATATAGACACACTACGGTGTGCAGCTGTAGCTTAACTCTGTGAATGTGTGTGTGCGTGCGTGTCCACGTGCATGCCCCCCCCCAATACCCAGCTTTAGCCACACTGATGGTCTGCTGCTCCATGGCCTCGTGGATGCTGGTGCGGTCGTGCTCCTTGATGCTGTTGAACTCGTCGATGCAGCACAGGCCGCCGTCGGACAGCACCAGAGCACCCGCCTGCAGGTGCCACTCCCCCCCCGTCCTTTACCGCCGCCACCGTCAGGCCTGGCGTCCAGCAACATGGGATGAGAACACACAAAAAAGCAAACGTTCTATGCAAAAATACACACCAACAAAAAAACAAAACAATGCAAAAAAAATGGACAAACCTGAAATGACAAATCATTTCCAAGAATGATTTCAGATGTGATGTCCCACACAGCAAAAAAGGGCGCAGTAGCTCAGGAGGTAAAAGCGGTTGTCTGGCAACTGGGAAGGTTGCTGGTTCGATCCCCAGGCTCCGCCTAGCTAAGTGTCGAGGTGTCCCTGAGCAAGACACCACCCAACCCTAACTGCTCCTGACGTGTTGGTTGTTACCTTGCATGGTTGACACTGTCGTCGGTGTATGAGTGGGTGAATGTGAGGCAATACTGTAAAGCACTTTGGATAAAAGCGCTATATAAATGCAATCCATTTACCATTTTACAGCAAGCCGTACATCACCCAGGTGGTGCTTCACCTAGGTTGGTGCTACTACACACTGGTAGTGGGTAAGGTGTAAATATACCCACATACACACTGAACATGTAAAGCGCCGTGGGTGCCTTGAAAAGCACCATATAAATGCGATTGATAATCGTTATAATCACACGCAAGATTCAAGAAGTTGAATTGTCACATACACATACAAGATATGCAGTGAAATGAAAACCATCAAGATGTGATGATGCCCTATATATGCATTTACATTTTGTGGGAAAGAATACCAAAAAACAGAAAAATCCCAGAAAGAAATCATGAAATATGTTGTTATTAATAATGAATGGAATGATTTGTTTGACATGCCTGCGTTGGTAGATCCGATCCCAGCAGTGAGAACCGAGCGGGGTGTGATCTTAGCTGCATACTTGAGGAACTGAGACTTCCCAGTGCCAGGGTCCCCCACCAGCAACATATGAGACTCACCTGAAGAGGACAAAATCACAATAACGTCTCCTCTTATTGTGATGCAGACAATGCACTGATCCAACTTTCTCTGAGACCCAAAGAATACTAATCGCCTAGCTGTGATAACAAATCGCTTCCTTGTGCAGCTAGCACACTCGCATAAACACCATTGAATACAGGTCTCCAATCCTAATCAATAGTCATACATGTATATCACACAAACATTCAGTTATTGGTTCCTTATTCAGTGGTATTCTGTTCCATTAGCTTCATTAATAAAGGCTTACCTCGAATCTTGGTTCCATTCGGGTCTATTCTCTGAACCCCCCCTGCCAATATCAAAGCCACTGCCAGTTTCACCACATACATGCCAAAGACCTGTGGGCACAGGCTGAGCAATATCTGGTTTCTACCTGTGGACAGAGATTGTAAAGAAATGCTTCAAAAGACTTAAAAGAGAGGCATTGATGATTAGGGGGTTGGGACAAGACAACTGTCGTGACAATTTCACAATTATTGAAACCTTTTGGGACTAGTCTCAACCTATCTAAAAATCTAAAAAGAATATACAGTGGACTGCAAAGGTTCACCACCATATTGTGATAAAATTACTAATGGACTTGGGATAGTTCACATTACATCGCAACCACAATTGCTACAGTAAAAGTAATGTTATTATGTTACAAGATACACCAAACACGTATTGTACATGTAATCTTTCAACTTTAAACACATTCAACACTGTTCCGTTACAAATCATCCTACCAGCAATGGGATCATTTCTGTGGCTTTCCCAGAAGTCCTTGAATTCCTTCTGGATGTCCTCCATCAGTAAGGTGGCCGTCGTCTGCTGGTTGTTGACCTCGATGTTGTTGGCCTGGAGGACCAGCTCCACGTCGCAGGTGGAGTCGCTGTAGAGCGGCTTCCAGCGCTGCCGCACCACCCCATACACCGTCACGTCATCTCCTGCGGAAGCAGATGGATGCGTGTGTGTGTTGTCATGCACGTTCATTACACATTTACAGTCAACACCATCTGCAATAATTTCACTCGAGACTTTCAAGAAAGATTCGCAATTATGAATGCTCGAAAGCTGTTCTATTCGTATCTTTGTGTACCACAGCGATATATTGTGTTGTCTCCATTTCGACAAATGTACTTATTGTAAGTCGCTTTGGATAAAAGCCTCTGCCAAATGCCCTAAATGTAAATGTAGTGTGAAGGAAACAACACAACAGTAATGCATCCTCATAGCATTATTTAGTTATTGAATCTGATTGACTGGAGTTTTTAAAACATAAAAATCTGCCCTTATTTGGAAATGATTGCTGCCCAGCCCAGCCAAGGCCAGACTGGCCACAAACTAGACTATAGGATATGGATGGGCTCACAAGGCCAGCATCCTTATGTAATCTGAGAAATTGTCTCATCATTCCCTTCAAGTAAGTATTTTTGTTTTCTTGACAGCGGTTAAGTAATAATGGGATCATTGTTGACATCATAGTATTTTTTTTTTACCAGATTTGCATACGTCCACCAAGTCATCTTCCAGTACAACCACCATTGAACGCGGAATACTGCCCACAGAAAGTCTTTGAACCTGGTGTGAATAACATTATAATGTTTGGGGCGAAACACAAACAGAAAATCAGAACCGTTAATATATTGTTTCATTCCGGAATGGAATGATTGGGAAAACATTTATTTTTCATATAAAGCCTGATTTGACAACATGTTATAAGTCAAGGGCAGTCCAGGGCAGGCCAAGACAGTCACATTGTAAAGTAGAACAGAATTAGTGCCGATTGGTGCTGCTCGAAGACAGACAGGCATTGCTGTATGTTTGTACGAGTCAAGTATGCCAGGTGTCCGTTGTTAACCAAAGCCAAGGTTACCTGTTCTTGAATTTTGATCTCCTGGAAGTCTCTGCAGGCCGACGGCTCGGATTCCTGCGACAGACACGTGAACTTGAAGGAGTTGCAGCCCTCCAGATTGGGGCAGGTCGCGGGCGGAGCAAAGGTGTAGAACTGGTCAAAGTCAGCATGCATGGTGAAGATCTGGGGGCACTTGGCACACATGTAGTCCCGCTCGTACTCCAGAACCTAACAAGATGTGAGAGATGTCGTTAGGTCAATAAAATGGAGTCAGTGTCAGTGTCAATCAGAAAGGGAACAATCAGACAGATGCATCAACTGGGACGTTACCTTGGTGATGCTGGTGCGGATAACAGTGCCGGTGACAGACAGAAAGTGTCCTACATCTCTTGACCTTGGGATGGTGTCTCGAGTCAGCTCTGGACACACTGGGAGACCTAGTATACACTTTAAAGAACAAATCATTTAGGGGAATGACACTTTGGAATCAAAGTGTCATTTGATAAAAGCGGAAATATACCATTTTATGGCATCCTTTTGTGCTTGCCATCTAGGGAAAGCTTATTCAATGTTTACCCTAGTTCTCAATCAATCCCTGTCACGTTACACTTTGTACAAAGACCAAGGTACTTTATTTGGTCTAAGGTTTATGAATCAAAAGGAGAAGAGCAATATCCCAGGACCAAAGGCTTAAAATAATTGATGGTAAATTTGTAAAATATTAGCTAGTGCACCTTTAAAAATAGCAAACATAATGAAGTAGGATGAATAGAAAGCAAGAAGTAGAAATAAAAGAAAAAAAAACAACCTCTCAAAGGAAACAAAGCCACCATTAGATTCAAGAATCTAATGATGGTGAAATGTAATCAGTCTAACCTGTGATGCGCACATGAAAGTTGCATTTCAGTTGATGTTTTCTTCCACTTTCTCCATGCAAAGCCCTTTGTGTGACGTCCTCTGCTGTCCGCCGCAGTGCCTCGTCAAATATAGCAAGGACCTCACTGGGATAGGCGTTGAAATAATCCCCAACCTGTTGTTCACAGAATTATAATACTATTTTCATTGATCATGACAGACATTGTTACACGATAATATGTATAATATTATGCTACATAGTTATTTCTTAAAGTAATTTCCAATGCAACTGCAATTACATATATGTTCAGTGCACAGTGTATTCAGTACTCTTTGTAATCTGCAACTTTTATGTTGGGTTTTAAATCATGAAAGAAATAATATATGATTGAACACTTGTGCCAACTTATCATATGAAGTTTATCATTTACTTGCAACTGCAAGCTCTGTTATTTCTGTATCATGTATAGGAAATGTATCACAAAACACATCTTCAACATGCATATGTAGTTTGTGTACATATACAATGATGTATATGTTCAACATGTATATGTAGTTTGTGTACATATACAATGATGTATATGTTCAACATGCATATGTAGTTTGTGTACAAATACAATGATGTGAAAACAGCATTGTGGTAAAACTTGTGCGTATTGCAGCGAGCGATCGCCAGCAACACAGCAGTGATTGAATGCACCTACCTCCATGTTGGCCTCAAACAGAGTCATTGCATTGACAACAACAGGGTGATGTGTGTCCTCCCGGTCCTCTGAGACAACACTCAGGATGTCCCCAGAGTGATGCTCCCTGACGTACGCCTCAAACACCTGGCCCATCAGATCCTTCTGGTTTGGGTTGATGGACATGCTGCTTACAGGTGTGTGGGCCATTTTTCATGTGCTGAAATAGAAGACAAAACATTCATTATTCATCACATTTGGAAATAGAGGGCGAGCAGAATCACTATAGAAACCATTCAACCATTGAAACCACACTGCTGGGGAGAATCATAGTTTAGTGCTGCTAATACTCATATTATTGATCTATTGATATATTATCGTCCACCTCATGTCCAGACTATGACAGCCGATGTCAGCAGTCTGTCATCCACATGAGTTTATTTCTCTGTTGTTTACTTATCTATATAGCAGCATGTCCTTAAATAAAGCAGCTTAAAGTTATCAATGTTAACCCCCATCTAACGTCCTGGTACACCTGAGTCCAGTTTAGTTTAGTTTAGTCTAACTCTTATAGACTATGTTGGGTTGGGTTTATGTTACCTTGTGTTGAATAAAACGTCGTAGTCGTCGCTATTGTCGAGCAGTAGAGAGATAACAGAGATAAGAGGACATATTTAGGAGACTCATTGTTGTGGTTGAACGACTTGAACATCAAATGACAGCAAAGTCCGCGGGAAAAGGAGCACTTTCTTCCACGTGTGTGTGAGTGTCGTGGCGCCACCGTGTGGAAGAGCGTGACCGCCACCTGGTGGAACGGAGGGGGGATTACAGGTGGAAGAGCAATAGGAGGCCCAGTTCCCCCTTTTTGTCATTTCACAAATCCTCCTGACACTTGTCCCCATCTCCCTGATAGATGAATGTTCATGAGCATTATCATTGTAAGCATTATCATTATAGCTACGTCAAAAAATAAATGCATCAAATGAAAAATGCTCCTCTTGCGGAGGATTGTGAATGCCGAGTCAAGGTCGTTCCACAGCGACGGGATTGTTTTCATTTCAGTTTACATTGGTGTGAGTCATCATTAATTCATGGCACTTTACATTTACATAATTCTATTCATCCTATAGGCTTATATTGAGTTACAACTGGATTATAATCAAGTAAAGAATGTACACCAGATATATTGCATTATTTCTTACGAGATACTATTAGACTACAATCAACAATTAAAAACTTGACAGCAGAAAATGTAATGCTTTGCCAAGTCTTAACTTTAGGTGTGCTACATAACACAATTGTAGGTTGATATTGATGCATAATGCAAGTGATTCTTTGCTCCAGAGTGGATATAAGAGAGGCATCAGCCATAGGAGACAAAATACCATCGCTGGGTGCCAGACTAATCTAATCACAAGTATCAAATGGCCTCAAACCCTGCACTCCACCAAGCTGACCTGCTGCTGGCGGCCATTAAGCATCGCACAAAAAACAAACAACACAGCTAAATTTCACAATAATTTATTAGTTAAGCATACACATTATAATATAAATATAAAATATCCTATTTTTGTTTTTAAAATCATTGAGACATCATATCTGTGTTGAGACAGACGACGATACAAACAGTTTTTCAATGTTCTACCAAAATTTGGATGTGTCTGTAACAAACGTGTCATGGCGGCGCTATCCTAAAACCATAGCTCGTGTCCACGAAGCATAAAAAAAAGAGATGGCTGATCAAGCATGAAAATGACCATCATTTCGAGTCAAATTAGATCCCGTTGTGATATATCTAATTAGTTAGTATATATACATATATATTAGTATATACATATATTAGTATACTTTATATACTATATTAGTGTATAAAGTATATATATATATGATTTATAATTATTTAGCAGCATAGAAATTGACATTTGTTCCTAAGTTCAAGCAGTTGGCAAATAAACATAATCATGTTTTTTCACTTGACAATTTGGAGGAGCTTGACGCATAATACATATAAATAAAATAAATAAAAGATGAACAAGTGATTCTAGGCTTAATGGGCCTTCAATGAGTTCAATTCAGTTTGATTTCAGGGCGACATGAATGAATAATCATTTGAAACAAAAAATATGGACAAAGTATGACATCAATTTTACAGTCTATTGGACAGATATATACGATTCCAAATCTAGAAATCCTCAAACTATCTGCTTCAATTGACTGAATTTAAAGTGAATCGACCCCCCCCCCCCCACCCCCTCGCCCCCCCGCCCCAACAACCCTACCCCAAATAATAACTAACAAATACAAAATTACAATAAATACTGATATTTATCCACTTTTTTTCTCTATTTAGTTTCACTTTTTTTTTTTTTGTCCTTTTTGTACTTTTGGTTTGACATGCTGAATGTTCATGTGGTGGTCCATCAGAAGGAAAAGTACTGGGCAAACCACTCCTGCCTCTGGGGGTCCGGAGAGCTGAGTGGTGAGTCTGTACTTTCAGGAGGGCTATAGGGAGAAGGAAAAAAATAACAACAACGCAAAAAGAACAACAAAAAGTAGAAACAGGCAACGTTAGGGAATACAGCCACAACCAACTGTTTAACATCACGTCAAACCACCAGTCTGTCTTCTATAGCCAAGTAGTCAGTAAATCAGTGAATAAATGTGATAAATGTTCTCAGCAAGAACCATCAAAATTAAATGTTGGTCGTGTGCCCCTTGCAGAAGTCTCAGTATTCCTGGGTAATGAAATAAATCTCTGCACAAGGTGAAAGATTATTTTTTAACCATTGCTGCACTATCCATAGATGAGTGCTTGAAGATTGTGCGCATCTCAATTGCCTTGTGAGTAATTCACATGTATTTATTTTTGTTTTATCGTGTGTTATATTTGTGTTCAATGGAAGGTTATCCAAGATTTATGGTGGAAGACTTAAGAAGAGATGGTTTATACTGACCAAACAAGTGAAGAAATCACGCCATCAAATTACACTTTGTGGTGTTTTCAACGTGTTGGAGCGATAGCAAAGAACATATTGCGCGAGCTAACAAGTTCATTCTTCTACTTTTAAATGTTGTTCTAGACATTTGCGTTGATCGATAATGTATGCTGGCTAAACCTCATGGTGTAAGAATTAAGTGAGTATTTAAAAAAATGAACAGAGACAATGTTGTGTGGTTTTCTTATTAGATGAAACTTTACCCCATGCAATTCCTCAAGTCTCACATAAATTGGAACATAGCTGCTTAAACTTCCACCTTTAAGATTAAAACATTTGACTGTAATTAACAAAAGTTTGGCATAACTTAAAGTTATAGCATATGGCCTGTGCAACTGTTTTTGTTATTGCTGTAGAACCCAATTGAAGGACTATTCCATCAGCATACTTTCTCCTTGCTCAGAGCTATTGCTTTCATATGCAAAATGAAACACCTTGCAAAAACACAATCTTGTTTGCATTTTCGTGAAATTGCATATTTTACAAAGTCACCTACAATTGCATACATCACAAAAATTACTTTGGTCAGTTGCTTAAACTTTCATTCCTTGTCCCAACAATCTATAAACAACATTCAATTTAAATTGTATTTGTGACGGACCAAACGTAGTGAACTATTGCTGATGAGTAAATGGTGTGTGTGTCTGTGTGTGTGTGTGTGTGTGTGGACATGATTATACTGCCGCTGTCGGACTGGCTAAAGAAAGATTTCATTTGCCACTCAGGAAATAGACATCTGAAATGAATATTGAATATTATTGGTAATCTATATTTGTGAAAGAAGTCGACAAATGTTATCATTTTTCATGTTATCATTATAATTTTTTTTTGGTTGAACTGTTAAACCATGACCAAGTCCAGCTACAGGCGTATTGGGTATGTGAAGGACATATTCTAGAAATAAAAAATCCAAATCAAACCTATATGAGCATTAGCAGTGTGTGTGTGTGTGTGTGTGTGTGTGTGTGTGTGCATGCAGGTCCTGGT
>PIJE02000819.1:180000-207500 GCA_002895965.2 Coryphaenoides rupestris | reverse complement strand
GCTTTGACAGTCAGTTCCGAATGACCTAGTTAAAAATGTTGGACGCTTAATCATTATAAAAGGTCAATGTTTATTTTAGTATTTTTTTTAAATGACGATTGATTCCCCTGTCTTCATCTATCCCCCCGCTCCCCATTCCCATGCAAACTCCTTTATGCTTCATGGTTGCCATAACGACGTGACGCCACAGTCTAGTCCCCCAGAGCGAGCTCGTAGCTAGCGGCTTACCTTGATGAGTGGGTTGATCACGCCTACATTGGGATTGGCATTGAACACCTTGTTGAAGTTGGTCTCTCTATTGACCAATTCCAACTGGTAGAACTTCTTGTCATCCTGACGGGGAACCATGTGGTCAGTATCAGACTCAAAAATACAAGAGAAGAAATACAACATCAAACACCCATCGACTGAAGCACATAATAATAATAATAATAATAATAATATGACACGCGTTTGTATTCATGGAGTTATCACACTTTGATATGGATGCAAAAGAATAGACTGACTCCACTAAAATGATTGTCAGAGTTGAGTTCTCTGTAAGAAAGAACTCAATAAAATGATCATCACCATCACCACCACCATCCCCACGAGGCCCAACTCATCTACCACATGAGTTGGACCTGTGCACATCTTTCCACCTTCGCGAGCACCTACCACCAGCTTCTTGACCAGAGCCTCTCTCTCGGTCACCATGTCCTTCAGCTCCGCAATGACCTGAAGGTCCTCTGGGCGACTCTCCCGGTTCCTGAACTTATCCTCGCTTCCTTCCAGCCTGCGTGAGTGAGTGAGTGAGTGAGTGGGTGAGTGAGGGGAGAAAGACAGCACACACACACCAGTCAGTGAACTTATGGTACAAGCACAAAGCATTAAAGGACTCCTATTATAGCACCAGTTGTGAGCGTGATCAGTTTCAAAAACCGGCGTCATCTCCGGTTTTTGACATCAGAAGTGGGAGTGTCCACCTAGAAGTGTGCCGGATAGATCGGCCTAGGATTAAAGATGTTGTCGGTAGGATTTAATTAACTGTAATTCGAGTGTAATTTGGTAGGAATGCCATCTGTAATCTGTTAGTGAGTGAGATGTTCTGTTGAGATGTTCTGCTGAGATGTTCATTAATGAGGAATCAGGGCCGATCTTCCCTGATGTGCTCTGGGAATCCGTCTTGCCCGTCCGTCACATGTGCGCACACATCGTGAGGTGGGCGGCCTACCTCGTGCGGACGAGAAGTTTGGCGAAGCCGTAAGAAAGAAGAACATGACGTGATGGCAGAGAAACATTATTGTCCGCACTTCTTGCGCCTCCAAGATTTTATACATTGCTGGAATCTCAGATCACAGATAACGGCAATGCCAACATTGTGTGTGATTAGTCAGAAAAGCACACCCTGCCCCCCCTGTCTCCATGACAAAGGAGATTGTGATAGACTTCAGCAGGAAGAAGACTACACATTTATGCAGCAGAGGCAGCGCCGGTCAAAGCCAAGCCCGCTGCTCGCCACGGTGTCAGGAGGAGGAGGAGCCAACGTGCCGACTAATTAGTGCAGACGGAGCGATGTGTCGGCAGCAACCCGGGGGCCGTATCCACAAAACCTTTTATCTTAGCACTAAGAGTCGTAATAAGTACCACAGAAATGCACAAAGCTGCTGAGACCTACTTTTACCAAGGAATAGGAGGAACTCTTAAGCTAAGAGAAAGGGCGGGGTAACACTGTTGCTGTGGATGGCATCATGTTTCATGAACAAGCTTACTTCCTATGTCCACAGTGATTGGCTGATCGGGGATGGGTCTCTGTCGGTGATTGGCTGATAGGGGATGGGTCTCTGTCGGTGATTGGCTGATAGGGGATGGGTCTCTGTCGGTGATTGGCTGATAGGGGATGGGTCTCTGTCTGTGATTGGCTGATAGGGGATGGGTCTCTGTCGGTGATTGGCTGATAGGGGATGGGTCTCTGTCGGTGATTGGGATGGCTCTCAGCGATTTAATCATAAAAATACTGGAGAAAGAGGTATCATGTTACCATATTCAACTAAAGATCGAAATGCAAATGTACAATTAAATATTTCTTCAAATTAGGTCCACTATTTTTAAGTTACTCTATATCAGCAAGTTAGGAGCTACTTTTAGCCTTAAGATGTTTTGTGAATACAGCCCCCGGTCCAGACGGTTAAATGTATCTTCATCTATCATCTAAGGCATAATAATAATCTCCACATTAAGGATCTGAATTAGTGCTAGCAATCAGGATTTCGGTTCCAGGAAGAACAAACATGATTCACACACATGGTACCATGGCCTGGGCAGATTGTCCTGTAAGCGACCATACTGTGCTGCCTGAAGCCAGAGCTGGAGCCCCCTTCAAAAAGGAGAAGATCTAGGAAACGCCACAGATGGCAGTGGGACTCACACGGTGCTCAACAGGTGGTTATCCGCTAACCGGATTAGGCAGTGACTTTAGGAAATGAGATACCATTTCCAAATGTGATGCATAACCTACAGTACGTTGAGAGTGCCTGGGCCTCACCCAGTGATACTGGAAGGTGTGGCGGTGAATCTGTAATCAGGAAAATCAGCAAGAGTATGACAAGACCTGGGAGATTGACCCGGATGTCCCGGAGACAACAGCTACTGCAGGAGGACTGACTAGAAAAGGTGGAAAAAGCCACATCCGGCGTTCAACCTGCAGCTGTTGCCTTAGCCACGCCCCCCTCGTCACAATACTACATTTCTCTTGACTCCTCATTGGGTCAGGAGGACCACGACACCCTGTGACTTATGCAATTGTGTGGGCTAATTCTGTTTACTTGAATTATTAAAATATTATTCTGCACGGGTGTAAAATATGTTTTTTGATTATCTCATATTGTGCCCTATTGACTTAATCTTTCCTAGTTATTTGTAGTTCTCTATAGTCAGTTCTTACAATTGGAGGTGTTGATATAATGACAGCTTCCAGCTTCCACCCATCAGCACTATGACAGTTCACATCATCTTCAAAACACCTCTCTCACCCGGCCAGATCTCCCTGCTGAAGCAGAGCCTGGAGATGCAGCTCTCCCAGTCCCAGTCGTCCCTGCAGCAGCTGCAGCACCAGTTCAGCCAGGAGCGAGAGCACCTGCGGCTGCAGCTGGACGAGCTGCAGATGGAGCACAAGCGGCGGCAGCAGCACCTCCAGGAGACCCACTGCTGTGCCATGCAGGACATGGAGCGCGCCCGCCAGCGGGACCTGAAGGTAGGGCAGCGGCGGCGGGGGAGGTGGGGTGGGGTGGTGCTTTTTGTACAGTTTCTACTTTTCCTGTACCTTCCGCCTCCCTATCTTCAAGATTGGCCATAGATTCCAGAAGATGTTTAATGGTCACATACACGTACAGGCCACCTTGAACATCCGTCTGAGATGAATGAAGTACCATCTTGTCTCTGTCTCGTCTTACACTTCCTGGAACCTCTGTGGACTGTGCGTTGGCAGGATGTGGAGGAGCGCCTTCGCCACCAGCACCACATGGACCTGCAGTCCCTGAGAGAGGCCCACCGGCAGAGCCTGGAGACCCTCAAGCAGCAGTCTGAGCAGGAGCTGCAGACGCTACGCTTTGAGCTGGAGGACGAGGGCAAGGCCATGCTGGGTAATCACACGGGGCCCTCAAGAAACTGTCCTGTAGCCGTAGAATCACAATGGCATTATCGTCATTAAAGCAGCAATTATCCGGGGGGGGGGGCCAAGCCTAATGCTGACCATTGCGACCCTTTTTTGTTTTTATCGGGGGTTAATAGTCAAGTTGTGTATGAAGTTGTGCGAAGTAGTTCGGATGAGCGGTTCTCGAGATATAATACCGCAGCCCCAGCAAATGTGCCTGTTCAGAACAGGCACGTTTTTGCACGGACACTGCACTAGTATTTTTGATTTTAGCTTGAGGTCTCGATGTTTTTGTTGCCTCCATTTGTTGATTCCTTTTTTTAGAAGGATATGGAAGTAATGTAATCATGAACCACGAGGAGAGGACCCCCGATGCATGATGTGAGACAGGGTTTGAGTTTTGAGTGTTTATTAAAGGCAGTAGACGGAATCAGGTCAAAGACAGGGCATGGGTAGAGTCTGATTAGCCACTGGCTAGCCATTGGCACCGATCATTCCCTATGCCTATATAGGTGCAACCAAGCAATCAGAACCTGCCACGGCGCCATTAAGGCACCCCCAGAGGAATGTGTTAGGTGGGGGGGAGCTACAGGGGGAGTGGCGGGTGGAGCCCTGACAGTAACTGTCAACCCACAGGAGACTATTATATACATTTTAATATATTTATAAGAGTGAAAGAAAAGTTAAGAGCTAAAGATTTATTATTTAGAGACTTTTTTTAAAGTGGTATTTTAGAAGAGAGCTACACAGAGGGTTCCCCCTGCCCCCCAAGTTTGTAGTAGGTGTGTGAATGTGTGGATGAATGTGTGCTTTTTTCTCACTTCTATTGAACCATTTCTAATCTCCTTTCTTTCCTTCCTTCTCGTTTTCTTCCCCAACTACCGTCAGCCTCCTTGCGTTCAGAGTTGAACCACATCCACGCCTCGGCCGTCGAGCACATGAGGCAAACCCACCAGCAGGAGACTGCTGCGGCCAAGTTGGAGTTGGAGTCGGCCCTGGAGAACAGCCGTATACAGGTCAGCCTGGACTTCATCTCACCTCAATGCCTTGCTTTTACCCGTTTGTCCGTCACTCCCTCACTTTCGCCTTGCGATCGGATTGGTGATTGCAGCCTAGCCAGCCATTGGTCCGTCAAGCTGCTTGCTCCACCCCTTCAAGAGCAATCTGTCCAATCACAGCTCAAGTGCTACTGCTGACTTGTGATTGACCTGCCCAAACTACGTCAAATTAAATCCATACATAAATCTAAAATAGCATCTTGGCAAAATTGGCACAGAGTACCCCAGAAATCATGAACCTCTAGCAATCTTCAAAAACTGGCTGCTTTTTGCTTTTTCATCGCTTAGAAAGGTTTCAAAATGTTTATTTTAGAATTATTATATAGAAATAAGTCAACCGTAATGCATTCACAATGCATTCAATCATCCCGATAATTTTCTACGATTGACGATATGTAGCAACGGGTTTGAAATCCTGCAGTAAACCGCCCTTCTTCTTCTTCTTTTTCTTCTTCTTCTTTTTCTTCTTCTTCTTCATTGTGTAGGAGCGCGAGATGTTCGCCCGCATCACAGAGCTCCAGGACGAGGTGAGTCGCAGGAAGAGCCACATCGCCCAGCTGGACCACCAGATCCACACGCTCAACGAGAACATCAGCACGCTCACCAAGGAGCTGGAGCTCAAGGGCAAGGAGGTGCTCCGGATCCGCAGCGAGGCCAACCAGCAGATCAGGTGAGCGGAGGAACTCGGGGCCTGGATGTCGGAACCACCATTTAGAAAGTGGATATTGAGCCGCACAGTTTACAGTGAAACCATGGGTCAGGGGGGTGAATACTCTTTTCTGATTGGCCGGCTTGTGTGCGTTAAAATTGCGTATTGCACCTCGTAATTCGGCTCAAGTTGAATTGAACTTCTAAATTCATCCGCTACCCAACTTGTTAACCATAGCAACATGAAATAGCATAGCTGTCAAAGCTTAAGTGTTATCAACTGTGGAAAGCACAGCTGACGTAAGTTGCTAAACTAACGCCTGGGAAGGAAAAACGGACCGATTTGCTGATTTTAGCATTTCTTTGTTTCAATCTATAAGGAGAATGCAAGGATTACTTGTTGATTCATACCACAGCCAGTGAAAGGCATGCATTATTTTTTGATAGCACACCTAGCAGCGGATTATCCCACTTATACCACAGCCGCTCTCGAATCAAAAAAATAAAATATACGAGGGTTGAAGAGAATAGTCTCCGCCTCCGTCTCCGCCTACATCGTTCAAATGCAAGCCCAACATTTAGGCACGTTTTAGCGCAGGCTCTGGTCATGGAGCTTTGGGGACGAGGGCTTTTTAGGTCGGCAAGAATCTAGAACAATCTCAAGTTGATCCAGTTTGCTTGCTTGTTTTGCTTCCGTAGCTGCAGTACGCTCCGTTTGTGTGCCAATTTGTTTCATATCTGGCAACCCGGGGTACACAGAGGATAGTGACTCACACGGAGAGAGAGAGAGAGAAAGAGAGAGAGAGAGAGAGAGAAGAGAGAGAGAGAGAGAGAGCTCTGACATGTCAGTATGTGCCACCTGCTCTGCCTGCAAAAATGTTCCAACTCTGCAATAAGCCAGTTTATTACGGCAGAAGGCACTTTAATGGCTTGTAGCAGAAGCAACCATTGCTAAACTTAGTATGTTTCCTGAATCTCCGATGACAAATCATGGTCATTTTATGATCTAATACAGTAAATTGCATATGGCTCCCTTTAACATTTTCAAATCAATGTGTTTTCTATCAATAAGAAATGATTCAGTACTCAAGCAGTATATGGACATGTATGTTTAGTTAGTAATTTAGCACCCAATTCATGCCGTACTTAACTTGGTTCACAATACATTTTTAATGTCACCCAAGATGCAGCGAGCTATAGGAATAGAACTTAGGAGCTGCGAGCCCCGATCTATTATTGTGAAAGAGCACTTCCCAAATCTCGTACATTAATATTAAACGTGTACAGGCCTTTACCGTCTGTAATGGCTTGATAATAAGTTCCCCGAGGCCCATTATGAATATTTCAGGACGCTGTATGTGTGACGTGGACCAAAAGACTCGCCTCATTAGGAGCCAAGGCAGCTAAAGGTACAGGATTAATAATAAATAAAAATAAAAATGAACTTCCGGAACATTTACACCGACACATTTGTGGTGCACACGTTTATTTGTGCTACACACGCGCACACACACACATACACACACACACACACACACACACACACACACATACATACATTCATACATACATACATACATACATACATACATACATACATATACACACACACAGGGCAAACCAGCACAGAGTGAATTTCTTTTTCCATTATGTAACGTCACTCTGAATCCTGGAAGCTAAAAATAGAGCCATAGATAAAATGGAATGGGAGAGAATGGGAGATGCACATCCCCCAGGGAGAATGAGTCAGGAGACACTCTCATTTCCCTGCTCTCTCGCTATCTCTCTCTTGCTGTCTCTCTCTCAATATCTCTCCCTCTCTCTTGCTGTCTCTCTCTCAATATCTCTCTCTCTCTCTCGCTATCTCTCTCTCTCTCTCTCTCTCGCTATTCTCTCTCTCTCTCTCTCTCTCTCTCACTCTGTCTCTCGCTCTTGCTGTCTTTCTCTGTTCCCGCTCTCTTGTTTTTCTTTCATCCTTTGCAGATTACGTCAGAGTAAGTCTATTTAATATGATCCAGTCGGGGTTGGCCATATGCGTGTGTGTGTGTGTGTGTGGCGTGCCTGTGTGTGTGGCGTGCTCGCGCGCGCGCGTGTGTGTGTGTGTGTGTGTCTTTGCGTCTTTGCGTGTGTGCGCCCGCCAAGGCGTTAATCAAAAGTGATGACTTTGAATCGAAGCATGCGAGCGTGACACATTTCACAGGTAGGTCGAACTTAATGAGCCGGTGGGCGTAGAGAGAGAGAGAGAGAGAGAGAGAGAGAGAGAGAGAGAGACCCACAGCTCGGCCCCGGCTGGCCGCTCCGTCTGTGTCTCCGCGGGGGACGATCTCCGTCCCGCTCCTCTTGCAGCTCTCAAGGACGTCGGCGACAACAACGGGCTCACAAACCAAACCACCGCATACACTGTCATGGCTTTGCCTTTCCGTTTGCTTTCACCTGCAGGGCTCCCACCCACAGGTCCTTGGAATCCCTGAAAGTTTGTAAATCTGAGAAAGAAAGAAAAAAACTAAATCAAGGCCTTGAAAGTTTTTGAAAATGGACATAAATTGACACAGGGGTATTAATGGTGCTTGAATTTCTATATTTTGTGGCAGTTGATGTTATTTTGATAGTTTTTAATGATAAATTGTGTTGTTGATGTGGAATGTGGGCTGTAAAACATGCAAAAAATGCAAAAAATCACTTCACACTAAGCTTCTGTAATGGCTTGTTCTCATTGTAAATATTGTAAGAAAAGAGTCGTAACACGAACCAACCTTGATCCATGACTCACACTGCTGTATTGGGTCTTGAATATGGAGGGAATTGGGCCTGGAATGTCCTTAAAAAATCCTTGAATTCATTTGATGTTTCAAAAAGTGTGGGAACCCTGTACCAGTCGTAATATTTATATTAATATTTACATTCAGGGCATTTTTATCCAAAGCGACTTACAAAGAGTACATTTGCTGAAGGAGACAGCAATATATCACTGTGGTACCTGAAGAGAGAGCAGGTTTCAAGCATTCATAATTGCAAGGTTAACAGAACGAGTTTCAATTGAACATTTTAATCTGTATATTCTCATTGAGGATGCATCTTTAGGAAACAGTGAATGGAAGAGACATTTTCATAAAGCAATAAAGAGGACGTGACTTTGGTTGTCCTCCCTGCAGGGCCTTGGCCTTGCGCTCACTTCTCTCTCTTGCGGCAATGTGACCGTCTGCTGCTGCTGTGCCCCCCCGCATGTGTCTCTCCCAGGGCCCACGAGCAGGAGTTGACCAAGAAGCACGAGCGGGACCTGGTGGAGATGCACTCCATCCACCACGAGAGACCCAGAACATGCTGTCCGACTTCAACAAGGCCCAGGAGCTCCTCAAGGACAAGATCTCAGCGCTGCAGATACTGTGGGTGCATGCACGCACAACACACACACACACACATGCACACACACACACACACACACACACACAGCGCACATGTTGTACACAACGCATGTGTGGCACATCATCATGTCTGCCTGCTGGTTACTTGTGTATTTAGATGCTACTTTAAAACTTTGTATAGCAGCAGCACTTTCTCTTTCCAATCTACACGTTCATAGATTCTTGCATTGTCAACAATCTATAAATCGTTTCTATACCCTTTTTCGTGATGCCATTGTATTGAACATTCTTGTTGAACGTTTCTTGAACATTTCAACATCTTGAATAGTTTGGCGCGATGGGTTTTTCACAGGAGATCCTCAAATAAATAGACAGTTGTATACAACTGTCTATTTCCGGTTTTCCTGGTAAGAAGTTTATATGTGAATATATACTGTATGTTCGGATGTAGGGAGTCAGCCGTACATCATAGCTAAAAGAAGAAGCCTCTACTGCAGTCGCTGAAGAGAAAGGACAATAGGACAAGAGAGGATGAGATATAGAGAGATAAAATGGGGCGCTACTAGCCAAATGCGCTGTAAAGCATCCTACACAACAGAGTGGACAGATCGTTTTAGTTAACGGAGGGAGCTACAGTGACGCAGAGGACACACAGAGAGGTTACTGATCAACACGGCGACCAATTTGAAAAGGGATGTTATGCAAAACGGGGCATATGAAGGGGATCTAATAGTGAGAGAAATACCATCAGAAAAATCTGATACAACTGAAAGAACGACAAATGTGTAAAAAGTCTAAATCACACATTTGATTTGAACAAGTCCACAAATATGTGGTGCGCTGTCTCCACTGCACCACCCTACCACCATCACCACCGCCACAACACTGACACTTTGCTGCCAAGTCTTCAAATGCCCTCCAAATATAGTGGGTAGGATGTGAGGGTTGCATAGAGCGAGAGCAAGATTTGGAGCATTGAGAATAATCTTGTGGTGGTGGTGTTATGCTAAAGCAGGCAGCACACTTCAAACGAAGTTGGTTTCAATTCGGCTTTCAGAGACCGAAGAAGTCCTTTGCAGACAAACTTTTATTTCTCCTCGGTTTGGTCACTTGCCGTTTCCGTTAGTTATGACCAATGGGGTCTCCATTCAAGATTAAAGTCTTCTTGAATCTTGAATCTTGAATCTTGAATGGAGACCCCATTGGTCATAACTAACGGAAACGGCAAGTGACCAAACCGAGGAGAAATAAAAGTTTGTCTGCAAAGGACTTCTTCGGTCTCTGAAAGCCGAATTGAAACCAACTTCGTTTGAAGTGTGCTGCCTGCTTTAGCATAACACCACCACCACAAGATTATTCTCAATGCTCCAAATCTTGCTCTCGCTCTATGCAACCCTCACATCCTACCCACTATATTTGGAGGGCATTTGAAGACTTGGCAGCAAAGTGTCAGTGTTGTGGCGGTGGTGATGGTGGTAGGGTGGTGCAGTGGAGACAGCGCACCACATATTTGTGGACTTGTTCAAATCAAATGTGTGATTTAGACTTTTTACACATTTGTCGTTCTTTCAGTTGTATCTGATGGTATTTCTCTCACTATTAGATCCCCTTCATATGCCCCTTTTTGCATAACATCCCTTTTCAATCGGTCGCCGTGTTGATCAGTAACCTCTCTGTGTGTCCTCTGCGTCCCTGTAGCTCCCTCCGTTAACTAAAACGATCTGTCCACTCTGTTGTGTAGGATGCTTTACAGCGCATTTGGCTAGTAGCGGCCATTTTATCTCTCTATATCTCATCCTCTCTTGTCCTATTGTCCTTTCTCTTCAGCGACTGCAGTAGAGGCTTCTTCTTTTAGCTATGACGTACGGCTGACTCCCTACATCCGAACATACAGTATGTATTCACATATAAACTTCTTACCAGGAAAACCAGAAATAGACAGTTGTATACAACTGTCTATTTATTTGAGGATCTCTTGTGAAAACCCATCGCGCCAAACTATTCAAGATGTTGAAATGTTCAAGAAACATTCAACAAGAATGTTCAATACAACGGCATCACGAAAAAAGGTATAGAAATGATTTATAGATTGTTGACAATGCAAGAATCTATGAACGTAGAAAGAGAAAGTGCTGCTGCTATACAAAGTAGCATCTAAATACACAAGTAACCAGCAGGCAGACATGATGATGTGCCACACATGCGTTGTGTACAACATGTGCGGTGTGTGTGCGTGTGTGTGCGTGCGTGTGTGTGTGTGTGTGTGTGCGTGCGTGTGTGTGTGTGCGTGCATGCACCCACAGTATCTGCAGCGCTGAGATCTTGTCCTTGAGGAGCTCCTGGGCCTTGTTGAAGTCGGACAGCATGTTCTGGGTCTCTCGGTGGTGGATGGAGTGCATCTCCACCAGGTCCCGCTCGTGCTTCTTGGTCAACTCCTGCTCGTGGGCCCTGGGAGAGACACATGCAGGGGGGGCACAGCAGCAGCAGCAGACGGTCACATTGCCGCAAGAGAGAGAAGTGAGCGCAAGGCCAAGGCCCTGCAGGGAGGACAACCAAAGTCACGTCCTCTTTATTGCTTTATGAAAATGTCTCTTCCATTCACTGTTTCCTAAAGATGCATCCTCAATGAGAATATACAGATTCAAATGTTCAATTGAAACTCGTTCTGTTAACCTTGCAATTATGAATGCTTGAAACCTGCTCTCTCTTCAGGTACCACAGCGATATATTGCTGTCTCCTTCAACAAATGTACTCTTTGTAAGTCGCTTTGGATAAAAATGCCCTGAATGTAAATATTAATATAAATATTACGACTGGTACAGGGTTCCCACACTTTTTGAAACATCAAATGAATTCAAGGATTTTTTAAGGACAGTCCAGGCCCAATTCCCTCCCATATTCAAGACCCAATACAGCAGTGTGAGTCATGGATCAAGGTTGGTTCGTGTTACGACTCTTTCTTACAATATTTACAATGAGAACAAGCCATTACAGAAGCTCAATGTGAAGTGATTTTTGCATTTTTTGCATGTTTTACAGCCCACATTCCACATCAACAACACAATTTATCATTAAAAACTATCAAAATAACATCAACTGCACAAAATATAGAAATTCAAGCACCATTAATACCCCTGTGTCAATTTATGTCCATTTTCAAAAACTTCTTTCTTTCTCAGATTTACAAACTTTCAGGGATTCCAAGGACCTGTGGGTGGGAGCCCTGCAGGTGAAAGCAAACGGAAAGGCAAAGCCATGACAGTGTATGCGGTGGTTTGGTTTGTGAGCCCGTTGTTGTCGCCGACGTCCTTGAGAGCTGCAAGAGGAGCGGGACGGAGATCGTCCCCCGCGGAGACACAGACGGAGCGGCCAGCCGGGGCCGAGCTGTGCTCTCTCTCTCTCTCTCTCTCTCTCTCTCTCTCTCTCTCTCTCTCTACGCCCACCGGCTCATTAAGTTCGACCTACCTGTGAAATGTGTCACGCTCGCATGCTTCGATTCAAAGTCATCACTTTTGATTAACGCCTTGGCGGGCGCAGCAAAGATGAGAGAGAGACAGCAAGAGAGAGATAGCGAGAGAGCAGGGAAATGAGAGTGTCTCCTGACTCATTCTCCCTGGGGGATGTGCATCTCCCATTCTCTCCCATTCCATTTTATCTATGGCTCTATTTTTAGCTTCCAGGATTCAGAGTGACGTTACATAATGGAAAAAGAAATTCACTCTGTGCTGGTTTGCCCTGTGTGTGTGTGTGTATATGTATGTATGTATGTATGTATGTATGTGTGTGTGTGTGTGTATATGTATGTATGTATGTATGTATGTGTGTGTGTGTGTGTGTGTGTGCGTGCGCGTGTATGTGTGTGTGTGTGTGTGTGCGTGTGTGCATGTGTGATGTGTCGGTGTAAATGTTCCGGAAGTTCATTTTTATTTTTATTCATTATTAATCCTGTACCTTTAGCTGCCTTGGCTCCTAATGAGGCGAGTCTTTTGGTCCACGTCACACATACAGCGTCCTGAAATATTCATAATGGGCCTCGGGGAACTTATTATCAAGCCATTACAGACGGTAAAGGCCTGTACACGTTTTAATATTAATGTACGAGATTTGGGAAGTGCTCTTTCACAATAATAGATCGGGGCTCGCAGCTCCTAAGTTCTATTCCTATAGCTCGCTGCATCTTGGGTGACATTAAAAATGTATTGTGAACCAAGTTAAGTACGGCATGAATTGGGTGCTAAATTACTAACTAAACATACATGTCCATATACTGCTTGAGTACTGAATCATTTCTTATTGATAGAAAACACATTGATTTGAAACTGTTAAAGGGAGCCATATGCAATTTACTGTATTAGGTCATAAAATGACCATGATTTGTCATCGGAGATTCAGGAAACATACTAAGTTTAGCAATGGTTGCTTCTGCTACAAGCCATTAAAGTGCCTTCTGCCGTAATAAACTGGCTTATTGCAGAGTTGGAACATTTTTGCAGGCAGAGCAGGTGGCACATACTGACATGTCAGAGCTCTCTCGCTCTCTCTCTCTCTCTCTCTCTCTCTCTCTCTCTCTCTCTCTCTTTCTCTCTCTCTCTCTCTCCGTGTGAGTCACTATCCTCTGTGTACCCCGGGTTGCCAGATATGAAACAAATTGGCACACAAACGGAGCGTACTGCAGCTACGGAAGCAAAACAAGCAAGCAAACTGGATCAACTTGAGATTGTTCTAGATTCTTGCCGACCTAAAAAGCCCTCGTCCCCAAAGCTCCATGACCAGAGCCTGCGCTAAAACGTGCCTAAATGTTGGGCTTGCATTTGAACGATGTAGGCGGAGACGGAGGCGGAGACTATTCTCTTCAACCCTCGTATATTTAATTTTTTGATTCGAGAGCGGCTGTGGTATAAGTGGGATAATCCGCTGCTAGGTGTGCTATCAAAAAATAATGCATGCCTTCCACTGGCTGTGGTATGAATCAACAAGTAATCCTTGCATTCTCCTTATAGATTGAAACAAAGAAATGCTAAAATCAGCAAATCGGTCCGTTTTCCTTCCCAGGCGTTAGTTTAGCAACTTACGTCAGCTGTGCTTTCCACAGTTGATAACACTTAAGCTTTGACAGCTATGCTATTTCATGTTGCTATGGTTACCAAGTTGGGTAGCGGATGAATTTAGAAGTTCAATTCAACTTGAGCCGAATTACGAAGTGCAATACGCGGTTTTAACGCACACAAGCCGGCCAATCAGAAAAGAGTATTCACCCCCCTGACCCATGGTTTCACTGTAAACTGTGCGGCTCAATAACCACTTTCTAAATGGTGGTTCCGACATCCAGGCCCGAGTTCCTTCCACTCACCTGATCTGCTGGTTGGCCTCGCTGCGGATCCGGAGCACCTCCTTGCCCTTGAGCTCCAGCTCCTTGGTGAGCGTGCTGATGTTCTCGTTGAGCGTGTGGATCTGGTGGTCCAGCTGGGCGATGTGGCTCTTCCTGCGACTCACCTCGTCCTGGAGCTCTGTGATGCGGGCGAACATCTCGCGCTCCTACGCAATGAAGAAGAAGAAGAAGAAGAAGAAGAAGAAAAAGAAGAAGAAGAAGGGGGGTTTTACTGCAGGATTTCAAACCCGTTGCTACATATCGTCAATCGTAGAAAATTATCGGGATGATTGAATGCATTGTGAATGCATTACGGTTGACTTATTTCTATATAATAATTCTAAAATAAACATTTTGAAACCTTTCTAAGCGATGAAAAAGCAAAAAGCAGCCAGTTTTTGAAGATTGCTAGAGGTTCATGATTTCTGGGTACTCTGTGCCAATTTTGCCAAGATGCTATTTTAGATTTATGTATGGATTTAATTTGACGTAGTTTGGGCAGGTCAATCACAAGTCAGGAGTAGCACTTGAGCTGTGATTGGACAGATTGCTCTTGAAGGGGTGGAGCAAGCAGCTTGACGGGCCAATGGCTGGCTAGGCTGCAATCACCAATCCGATCGCAAGGCGAAAGTGAGGGAGTGACGGACAAACGGGTAAAAGCAAGGCATTGAGGTGAGATGAAGTCCAGGCTGACCTGTATACGGCTGTTCTCCAGGGCCGACTCCAACTCCAACTTGGCCGCAGCAGTCTCCTGCTGGTGGGTTTGCCTCATGTGCTCGACGGCCGAGGCGTGGATGTGGTTCAACTCTGAACGCAAGGAGGCTGACGGTAGTTGGGGAAGAAAACGAGAAGGAAGGAAAGAAAGGAGATTAGAAATGGTTCAATAGAAGTGAGAAAAAAGCACACATTCATCCACACATTCACACACCTACTACAAACTTGGGGGGCAGGGGGAACCCTCTGTGTAGCTCTCTTCTAAAATACCACTTTAAAAAAAGTCTCTAAATAATAAATCTTTAGCTCTTAACTTTTCTTTCACTCTTATAAATATATTAAAATGTATATAATAGTCTCCTGTGGGTTGACAGTTACTGTCAGGGCTCCACCCGCCACTCCCCCTGTAGCTCCCCCCCACCTAACACATTCCTCTGGGGGTGCCTTAATGGCGCCGTGGCAGGTTCTGATTGCTTGGTTGCACCTATATAGGCATAGGGAATGATCGGTGCCAATGGCTAGCCAGTGGCTAATCAGACTCTACCCATGCCCTGTCTTTGACCTGATTCCGTCTACTGCCTTTAATAAACACTCAAAACTCAAACCCTGTCTCACATCATGCATCGGGGGTCCTCTCCTCGTGGTTCATGATTACATTACTTCCATATCCTTCTAAAAAAAGGAATCAACAAATGGAGGCAACAAAAACATCGAGACCTCAAGCTAAAATCAAAAATACTAGTGCAGTGTCCGTGCAAAAACGTGCCTGTTCTGAACAGGCACATTTGCTGGGGCTGCGGTATTATATCTCGAGAACCGCTCATCCGAACTACTTCGCACAACTTCATACACAACTTGACTATTAACCCCCGATAAAAACAAAAAAGGGTCGCAATGGTCAGCATTAGGCTTGCCCCCCCCCCCCCCGGATAATTGCTGCTTTAATGACGATAATGCCATTGTGATTCTACGGCTACAGGACAGTTTCTTGAGGGCCCCGTGTGATTACCCAGCATGGCCTTGCCCTCGTCCTCCAGCTCAAAGCGTAGCGTCTGCAGCTCCTGCTCAGACTGCTGCTTGAGGGTCTCCAGGCTCTGCCGGTGGGCCTCTCTCAGGGACTGCAGGTCCATGTGGTGCTGGTGGCGAAGGCGCTCCTCCACATCCTGCCAACGCACAGTCCACAGACGTACCAGGAAGTGTAAGACGAGATAGAGAGAAGATGGTACTTCATTCATCCATTAAACATCTTGAATCTATGGCAAATCTTGAAGATAGGGAGGCGGAAGGTACAGGAAAAGTAGAAACTGTACAAAAAGCACCACCCCACCCCACCTCCCCCGCCGCCGCTCCCCTACCTTCAGGTCCCGCTGGCGGGCGCGCTCCATGTCCTGCATGGCACAGCAGTGGGTCTCCTGGAGGTGCTGCTGCCGCCGCTTGTGCTCCATCTGCAGCTCGTCCAGCTGCAGCCGCAGGTGCTCTCGCTCCTGGCTGAACTGGTGCTGCAGCTGCTGCAGGGACGACTGGGACTGGGAGAGCTGCATCTCCAGGCTCTGCTTCAGCAGGGAGATCTGGCCGGGTGAGAGAGGTGTTTTGAAGATGATGTGAACTCTCATAGTGCTGATGGGTGGAAGCTGGAAGCTGTCATTATATCAACACCTCCAATTGTAAGAACTGACTATAGAGAACTACAAATAACTAGGAAAGATTAACTCAATAGGGCACAATATGAGATAATCAAAAAACATCTTTTACACCCGTGCACAATAATATTTTAATAATTCAACGAAACAGAATTAGCCCACACAATTGCATAAGTCACAGGGTGTCGTGGTCCTCCTGACCCAATGAGGAGTCAAGAGAAATGTAGTATTGTGACGAAGGGGGTGTGGCTAAGGCATCAGCCGCAGGTTGAACGCCGGATGTGGCTTTTTCCACCTTTTCTAGTCAGTCCTCCTGCAGTAGCTGTTGTCTCCTGGACATCCGGGTCAATCTCCCAGGTCTTGTCTTACTCTTGCTGATTTTCCTGATTACAGATTCACCGCCACACCTTCCAGTATCACTGGGTGAGGCCCAGGCACTCTCAACGTACTGTAGGTTATGCATCACATTTGGAAATGGTATCTCATTTCCTAAAGTCACTGCCTAATCCGGTTAGCGGATAACCACCTGTTGAGCACCGTGTGAGTCCCACTGCCATCTGTGGCGTTTCCTAGATCTTCTCCTTTTTGAAGGGGGCTCCAGCTCTGGCTTCAGGCAGCACAGTATGGTCGCTTACAGGACAATCTGCCCAGGCCATGGTACCATGTGTGTGAATCATGTTTGTTCTTCCTGGAACCGAAATCCTGATTGCTAGCACTAATTCAGATCCTTAATGTGGAGATTATTATTATGCCTTAGATGATAGATGAAGATACATTTAACCGTCTGGACCGGGGGCTGTATTCACAAAACATCTTAAGGCTAAAAGTAGCTCCTAACTTGCTGATATAGAGTAACTTAAAATAGTGGAAAAATTGAAGAAATATTTAATTGTACATTTGCATTTCGATCTTTAGTTGAATATGGCAACATGATACCTCTTTCTCCAGTATTTTTATGATTAAATCGCTGAGACCCATCCCAATCACCGACAGAGACCCATCCCCTATCAGCCAATCACCGACAGAGACCCCATCTCCTATCAGCCAATCACATACAGAGACCCATCCCCTATCAGCCAATCACAGACAGAGACCCATCCCCTATCAGCCAATCACCGACAGAGACCCATCCCCTATCAGCCAATCACAGACAGAGACCCATCCCCTATCAGCCAATCACAGACAGAGACCCATCCCCTATCAGCCAATCACCGACAGAGACCCATCCCCTATCAGCCAATCACCGACAGAGACCCATCCCCGATCAGCCAATCACTGTGGACATAGGAAGTAAGCTCGTTCATGAAACATGATGCCATCCACAGCAACAGTGTTACCCACGCCCTTTCTCTTAGCTTAAGAGTTCCTCCTATTCCTTGGTAAAAGTAGGTCTCAGCAGCTTTGTGCATTTCTGTGGTACTTATTACGACTCTTAGTGCTAAGATAAAAGGTTTTGTGGATACGGCCCCCGGGTTGCTGCCGACACATCGCTCCGTCTGCACTAATTAGTCGGCACGTTGGCTCCTCCTCCTCCTGACACCGTGGCGAGCAGCGGGCTTGGCTTTGACCGGCGCTGCCTCTGCTGCATAAATGTGTAGCTCGGTGATGTTACAAAAATGCAATCAGATGATCCGATTTCATCATTTGATCAGCCGTCTGCATACCTCTTAGCATCGGCTCTGCTCTGGTCCATTACCAGCTTCCCCCTCGTCGGGGTTCGGTCCAACTTCTGCTCCAGCCAGTCTGTGCAAGCTGTGCAAACCTGAGCTATAGCTGGACGAGTGCAACCCTACATATATACAGTATATACAGTATGGGTCCAGGGTGAAACCTCTGGCCAAGCAGGTAAGACTCATGGTGCGTTCCATTTGTACTCGGAAGTCGGAATTTCTGAGTTCCAAGTCGGAGGTTTCCGCGGGAATGCACACTGAAGTCGGATTTCCAAAGTCGGACGAATCTCACAACCCCCGACCTAGAAATCCAAGATGGCTGCTCCAGCATAATACGTTGTCATCAACCGGTAAAACAAGGTGTTCATCTTGGTTTTCCGACTTGTTAACTGGAATGCGGTCAACTCGGGTGTGACGTTATTCCCAGTTCCGACTTCCAACTTCCGAGGTAAATGGAATACATCCCATCAGGGCCGAGAGAAAACAGCAATACCCTTCTGCAATGTGCCGCTGCCATGTGTCATCTGTGATGCTGTGCTGAGTTGTTAACAAACTGCTGCGTCACCTGTTCCAGTAGGTCCTCCACCTTCCTCTGCCAGCTCTCGCGGGCGTTGACCAGCTCCTGCTCCTTGCTCCTGGCCAGCTGGGCCAGCGCTGCGACCTTGTCCTCCTCTAGGTCCTCGCGCAGCTCCTCGCGCAACTTCTTACACTCCTGCCTGCACAGGACAACAACAACAACAACAACACACACACAGATACCATGAGAGACCAAGAACAACAACATCAACAACAAGCACATGCGTACACACAAACAGATAAACACACACACTACACACACACACACACACACACACACACACAGTACACACACACACACAGTACACACACACAGTACACACACAAAGTATACACACACACAAAGTACATCCAGACTAGGGCTGGGCGATACGGCCAAAATGTTTTATCCCGATATATGTAGGTAATGTAATATCTCGATAAAGATATATTTCACAATATAGCATGTTTTCTGGTGATTCAATAAAGATAGTCGATATAAAATAACCACATGGTATCGTAACACCTATTTCTTTGTGAATTAAATACAAGTAAATTGAGTATTTTCTCTGTGTGGCAAATCCAGAAAACGACATCACTTTACTGTAATGCAACCTTTAAAAACAGGAAAAGACAACACATTAAGCCATATAACAATATTAGGATCTCTAAATCTAAGATGCTCTGTAGTCTCAGATTACAATATCAATAAAACATCAATATATTGCAAATTGGAGGCGAATGCTTTGGTTTTACTGCTCTGCCGACACACACACACACACACACACACACACACACACACACACACACACACACACACACACACACACACACAGAAAACAGGCCCCTGAGCAGGAGGAAGCACCTCCTCACCTCAGCGTTTCGGTCCATTTGAGCTCCAGCTCGAGGGCCATCTTGTCCATCTTGAGTTTCTCCTCCTCCCTGGTGGTGATGAGCTTAGCCTCATGGTGCCGCTTCTGCATTTCCATCTCCCCCTGAGGTGAAGGAAGACAAAACAAGAGACAAAGAGAGAGAGGGAGATTCAGAACAGCGTGTTTTATTCCAAAGAGAGGGTAGCTCAGCGTTTCCACTGCCCCAAAAATATCTCGCGCGACAAAAAAAACACCCAGCAGATCGACATATAAAGTACATTACATTCAAAGTCACATCTATATTTAAGTCGAAGGAAGCCATGTTTTTTTTGTTTCAGTTCTATGGAGTATTCCTGTCTGGGGGACACATAGCAATGTGCAGGTACAGAAAAACCAAAATAGACCGTCCGCGTAAAAATAGAGAAGAACCGTCGTGACGCAGACGTGCCGCGTTCCATAAATTTAATCCGTTATTGTGCAGCTAACCTGCCGAGTCATCCGCAAACACAGAGAAACTTCATTAGAACCCAGCTCACCTGTGCTGAGGGTCTAACTATTCTGTCAGCACAGGTGCCTTCGGGGTTAGGTTAGGACTATAGAAAGCAGCCCAGAAGCTGGATGTCTCTTTTTTGGGCTGGAAATGAATTCTCTATTGTGGGTGAGAACCAACACTGTGCATTCCTTATCTCCCCAGTACAGTGTCTGGGAACAACAATTCAATCGATGATATAATATAAAATAAATAAATGTAAAAGAACCACATTTTGACACTGTTTTTCAACAGGAACACTACTTCTACTACTACTTAACACCGGAGGCATGCTGCTTACTGAAACATCTCTAAAAATGTTATACATCATTTTAAATATCTGATACCACGGTCTGGGTGAATACCCTTGTCTGATTGGCCGGCAGGTGTGCGTTAAAACACTTCTAAATTCATCCGCGCGCAACGAAAGAGCACAGCTGTCGTCAACGCTTACTTGGCATTAACCGCGGCAAGCACCGCTGAGTTATCAACTTGATAAACTAACCGCAGCAGAGGAAACATAATGTCGTACTTTGTAAGGAGTTGCAGCAACGGAGCCATAACCTTCGCTTACCTCATCCTGTTGTGATTTATACTGCGATAAAACAAAGTCGCGGTCGTAAAAGAGACCAGAGTTATTCCATGCCATGACAATATAACCTTTTGGATTTAAGTGCGAAACTTTCGCCAACATTTGTGAAGGGTCTTGTTCTATATTGTTGGCTAATGACGCTGGTATATGCACGGTAATCAACTCGTAGGCGTGTATTAAACGGTTTTAATGCAGAGGAGAAGTGAATTAAAACCTCCACTCCTCGTCGGGCATTTAGACCATTTAACACACACCTCCGGCTTGATTATCCCTGACTATATTAAAATAATTTAATGTATTAGAAATTGTTGTGTTACAGACCATTATGTGTTTTGTAATAGTGTTGTTGAAAAATGAGTGCTCATTTGGACAACCTAAACTATAGGTAACACTATGGTGTTGGTGTTTTATTGTAATTTTTACTGTTTCTTGCCTTCGTCAATTTTCCATGAGCTGGTTTATGCTAGATGGCATGAAACTTTGTGAGGCGCTTGGTTGCAAAGCAGGCGGAGCTATATGGGAGGGTCTTGGCGTTGGATGTTAAAACTCTCATTTCACATTCATTTCCCTCATCGGCTCCTTTACGGCCATCATCCCCGGGGAAACAGGTCAGCAAATTGCAGCCCTGTTGCAAACTCCAGCCTCTTCTTTTGTCAACACGTTTACAACCTTGCAGTTTGACATCTGAAGGGCAAAGGGAGATGTGTGGCAGGAACAAGGTGCGTTCCCCGTGCTTGGAGATCCTAGCGTGAAGCCCTGATGGTGGTTATGGTTTCACCGCGGGTGGTAAGCGGTGGCCTACTTTTCAGAGCTAACAGCTAAGCTTCTTGGGTGGGAGCACAACGATATCCTCTGCAGAAACGAATGTCTGCGATAACAACAGGTTCCCCAAGTCTGTGGAACTCAGGACTTCAGGAAGCAGTCCCGCAGGGGCCATCTCCTCAAGCCTCCCTAGACCACACTTTGCATCAGGTGGGCTCCCATCATACCACGCATTTTGGTGACCGACCACCCCCCCCCGCCCCCCACCCCCATAGCCCCACAAATATCATCTCTTCTCAGACTAACACCAGCCAACGTTTGCCCGGGGAGGCCAACATATCACATACGATGCATGCAATGCACGCTCGTCTGTCTAATGGAAGGGGAAGTGTGCTCACCTGCAGTGCAGTAAGCATGTTGCTGGTCTCTCGCAGGCGAGCCCGGGTGGCGTCCAGCTCCTCCAGCAGTTTGTCCTGCGCCTCCTTTAGGGTGGAAATCTGTCCCTCTGCGGTGCTGGTCGCCTCGTCCCCTTGGCACACTTGCTCCTGCAACAAGCACACCTGGGAGTGCAAGGAGAGAGGGAGCGAAATGGGGAAAATTTGATAATTATATGGATGGTAAAGATCATAGTCAACAAGAACTTTCACAATCAGCACTTTCCCTTCCGCCATGCCAAGGCCTCTGTCTCAGGAAGGAAGGCGTGATTCAAAAATGTATAATTATCTCACACCATCTTATGTTTTTGCCACCTCATTTTACAGTCATCTTCATTTAACAACCATCTCGGTAATTAGGGAACCCACTGTGCGAGATTGTTTGGTGTTTTTTCCAACGTTGGTGAAAACACGTTTAACACATTCACACGTTACAAATTGCACTAGAACTGTGATATTATAACAAAGACAATGTTCTTTCACACTTATCCGCTTCAAACAGTGCCAAATGATATAAACCAACAATGATTTGTATTGTAGTAAAATAAAAAAGTAAGGTGTAAGGTGCCATAAGGTGTTCAAAGTACCCAAACCAAAGTACCTCATCGCTGGCTGCACTGAGTTTGGCCGTCAGCTCGGCCCGGAGCTCGTCCAGCTGCTGCCGGAGAAGCGTCTTCTGCTCCTCCAGGGAGATGCGCTCCGTCTCAAACTGCTCCTCCAGGTCCTGCAGAGCCAGGCACACAGCGCGCACAGTGGTGTCAGATGAAGCAGCCGGGCATGACGGGGAGCAAATATCCAAATGGCAGATTATATTGTGCGTTTCACCGTCAACCTAGAATGCAAGACATTTGTTCAAGGAGTAATGGTTTAATTGAATGTATTTTTTATGTCTTCTAGTCATTATATAATGTTATACTTGTACAATTTACAACCATGATACATTGTGACCAGGGTGGGTAATTAACACAAGCCAAAGGATTGGTGGGGGATTTCTTCATCTGGTTGGCTAACCGTGACACAGAAAGGGAAGCCCTTGTTGGAATATCCCAGGCGAGTCCATAGCCTACAGTGCAAAGTGACTGAAGTGTGTGAAATTGACAGCTTGCGCTGAGGTCAGTTATTCGTTCATTCATGAAACCAAGGAAATCTACTACAACTACTACTACTACTTTCGACGTATACACCTTTTGCGAGCCATCTACCAGTATTGACTCTATTCTAATACAATAGCACAATCTATAGTGTTAGACGGTTGTCTAACACTATAGATCTGGCAACAATAACTTGCCCCGATTACAACCAGGTCAGTAGCAGTCACTTTGTAAATCACCTCCCATGGATAAATAATGCCATGCGTAGCTTTAAGCAAGAATGGAGGAGAGCTGAGCACAGATGGTGCACCAAATATGCATTATTTATTTATTTTAACAAATAAAAAAACTTAGGATTTTGCTCTATTAGAGATTCAAGGATGCAATAGCAGCTTACAGTATGTCTCAGACTTAACTACCGCTAATAAACAAGATCCCCAAACTCTGTTCAACACAAATCAAACAGCCTGCCTCCTGCCGCCATCTCTGCCAACTCAACTGAAGACAGTGAAATGTCTTTGTCATTTTTTCTGTCAACAAAAATCAACAGAATCAGATCCAACATTGTGCCGCCGTCCATCTCGTTCGATTCATCTTGTCATGTTTTAAATGCACTTGGCCCAATCTGCCCCCATTACCATGCGCCATCGCAGTGACAATTTCACATCTGCTCCAGTCCTCTTGCCAACTTGATATTTTACCCTCCAGAGACTTTAAGGAGGTCCTACCTGTCATGGGCCCTGCTGTACTCACCATTATAAACCTGTCAACCAACCACACAGAAAACTGCCTCGATCCATCTGTTCTGAACAAGACCAATTTTCTAAATTACCTTTTCGCACTTACAATAATTAGCGAGCAACTCCTTCAACTCCCCACTAAACACAGCACCACTGAAACTGAAGCTCACAATGAAATCCTTGTGGTACGCTGATCCTGCGAGGATCTTGGTTTTATTTCGACTTGAGCGCTGCCTTTGACACCATGGATCATAGCATCCTCATTAACATGGACTGGTATTTCAGGGAAAGCCCCATTCTTCAGTCTCTATGGGTAACTATGTGTCCCCATCCACTCTCCTGTTTTATGGGGTGCCCCAGGGGTCAATCCTCAGGCCTATTCTTTTTTCCGTTGTACATGTACGCGGCTGTATTTATCAGTAAAGCTGACTTCAGCAACCTAGCAACTCCACCATTTTCCAACTTAAGCCTCTCGTCTCTGGGTCACTCCTCCTTTTAGTCCTCCTCTCTGGAAATGAAGAGTTTTATCTTGAGCGCGCCATGTTAACACATTGGTTCAGTCCCATTTCTTTCAAACATTGCAAAAATCTGACCATTAATATTATCGACCTCCGACTTGGAACTCATTATCCATGCCTTAATTTTCTCCCCATTTCGATTACTGCAATGCCCTCTTCACTTGCCTTCATCAAGCTGCCCTGGCACGCCTTCAGCTTGGACAAAACACAGCAGCTAGGCTATTAGCTAGGACTGGCCATACATCTCACATCACTCCTATGTTAGCCTCACGACATTGGCAGCCAGTAATGTTCAGGATACATTTTAAGATTACATTTTAAAGGCACTACATGGCGTAGCGCCTGCTCACATTTCTGAGGTACACCACCGAGCCACTTGAGTCAACCAACCAAAACCTTTTGGCTATACCGCGTGCAAAACAAAAAAAACAAAGGAGACTAGGCTTTGCTGTTCTGATATCCAGATGCACTGGGCCGTGACTGGTTGCTGAATGCTTTGGATGGTGAAATTTACCATTTTGGATGTTATCAGTGGCTGGTGCAACAAAAAGTTACGTTTCCACCCTGACATGTCAAAAGAATAGTCTGGGGGCATCAGTTCAGTTCAGTTCGGCCTGGTCTGAGATAATTGGTGGAAAGGAACCAAGAACCCAATCTTCTACTGTACATCACCAGCCATAAGTTGTTAAAGCATAAGCAAAATGAAGCTATAGCGGACAAGGCAGCAGGGCTTTCTGAGTGTGGGTGAAGCACGAGCACAGACACAATCTGTTGGGTAGAATGATGATCAGTCCTCGTCCATGCAGCCACTGCTCTCCAAGGACATTATGCTCTGGTCTTGGCCATCTCCCCAGGGACTTATGGCTCTCCATCTTCAAAATTGTACCCGGCATTTGTAAACACACAAAAATGCTCCTTGCCAAGAAATAACTTGGTGTATCCTTGGTGTGCCTCTCAGAGAGACAAACGTTGCTTCTGGCCAAGCTAGTGCCATCGCCTGCTTCTTCTCTGTTGAGGCCGTAATGCCTTCAAGACTTAACAGTTTATACCCTCCCTAATGTAAATGCACGCGCGCGCACGCACACACACACACACACACACACCCTCAGGCACACGCACACACACACCGCACAGCACCACACACAACACAACCAGTATGTAATGTAATAGAATTCAACCTCTCAACTCCCCTTTATATTTAATAAGGTACAGTTGCCGTTCAGTGACCACTTTCCCTGATCATCTCGCTGGTTCTACAAATCTTTGGTAATATAGTGTATAATATACTATAATAATAATATACTCCCATCACATAGTGCTACAATATATAATGCGTTCATGCATCCAACACATCCAAACATCAGCACTATTGACAACAATAATGGCAACGCTGGCCACATGGCATGTGAGTGCAATGCCCGTGCTTGGGTATGTGTTTCTGTGTGGAAAATATCTCATTAAACTTTTAGATCTCCTCTCATTATCTATTCACCTTGTACATGCTATCACACTTCCTCTGCACTGAACATAACAGAGTCATGATCATGATCAGTGATCATGCAAGAAACATTGCACAGCTTTGGCACTATACATGCAAATATGAAGTATTATTGTTGTTAAACGTATAGCATTATACCCAAAATCTACAATCCTATGTGGCCAGGACATGGTTTTTTGTCATAATGGAATAATGCCATCTGAGACTTTAATTGTAGCTGACCAATGTAACCAAGCATATTCAGAAATCATGCATGTTTTGCCCACTCCCATGTTGATAGGAGTATTACTAAACTTGGATTAACGATCAGATTTCTATTTGCGATGAACTATGGACAATCATGAGATGAACCGCGATTCAATATTTGATTTGATTGACATTCCTAGTTGTTGCTCAAAATCACTGCACACATATAGAAACATACTGCAATGGGCTGCAGAGTGTGATGTGTCTTTGGCATGGAACAAGAGTGTGTGTGTGTGTGTGTGTGTGTGTGTGTGTGTGTCTCTCCGTGTGTGCACGAGCGAGCAAGCGAGCGAGAGAGAGCAAGCGGGAGAGAGATGACAGCTTGTGTTTTGGCTGAGGCAAGTAATCATGTCACAATGTGAATTTTTATTTAATCCTGGCAGTTTGCTAAATTTGAACTGGCAGACTCCACATGGCAGCCTCTCGGTCGTTAGCGCAACTCGGCAACGTGTGAATGAGTCCTCATCACTTCCTAGAGCTGGGAGGGTTTTTTTTTCAGCCCCTTTGTGTTCAGTGTACTTCAACGATCCGTCTTCAAAGAGATGGATACGTATTTCATCTTATCGTACATTTTATTTTATTGTATTTATGGATGCATCATGTATATACCCATGTCAAGGGTGGTAACTCAGGAGGTAGCTCAGGAGGTTAGATTGGTTGGCTCAGCAACTTCTGCCAAACGACTGGTACCGCCTTCACTAAAAACAGCCAAACATCGCTCTTCCAAGTCCCAACTCTTCACGGTTCTGGCTCCTCAGTGGTGGAATGAGCTCCCGGCTCATGTCAGGACGGCTGAGTCGCTCGCCAGCTTCCGCAAGAGACTCAAGACCCACCTGTTCAGAGTTCACCTGGACTCTACATAACCCCCCTCCTTAACAAGAGACTCAAGACCCACCTGTTCAGAGTTCACCTGGACTCTACATAACCCCCCCCGAGCACTAACCTGCGTGTTTATATGTCTTAACACTTATTAATGGCACTTAGCATTGTTGTTCGTTCTCAGATGTTGTAGCATGCTTGAACCAGCCCTACTTATGCAGGCAACTTGGCAATTATGAAACTCGTTCTATTCGTCTCGTAAATAGGAATGCTCGAAAACAGCTCTATTCTTATCTTCAGGTACCACAGTGATATATTGCTGCCTCTCCTTCAACAAATGTACTCTTTGTAAGTCGCTTTGGATAAAAGCGTCTGCCAAATGCCCTAAATGTAAATGTAAAATGTCTGGCAACTGGAAGGTTGCCGGTTCGATCCCCAGGCTCTGTCAAGGTGTCCCTGAGCAAGACACCTAACCCTAACTGCTCCTGACATGTTGGTTGTTACCTTGCATGGTTGACACCACACACACACACACACACACACACGTACACCGGTGTATGAATGGGTGAATGTGAGGCAACTGCAAAGCACTTTGGATAAAGGTGCTATATAAATGCAATCCATTTACCATTGTTCTCCATCTTGTGTTTTTAATGGATTTGGTGTACATTTTAAAGTGGTAAAGTTACAGTCTATACAGCCGGGCATACAGCACAGACACAAGAAAAACCGTGTGGAAACCGTGTTCAACA
>PIJE02000819.1:145000-172500 GCA_002895965.2 Coryphaenoides rupestris | reverse complement strand
TAAGATGAAATACGTATCCATCTCTTTGAAGACGGATCGTTGAAGTACACTGAACACAAAGGGGCTGAAAAAAAAACCCTCCCAGCTCTAGGAAGTGATGAGGACTCATTCACACGTTGCCGAGTTGCGCTAACGACCGAGAGGCTGCTACTCCGGCGGCTGCTGAGAGCTTCCCGGTGTTTACATCAAACAACCCACGTGGAAACACTGCAGCCAACGTGCCAGAGACTGTGCTAGTCTGAGTGGGTGAGCGAGTGAGTGAGTAAAGGCCTCTGTATGCTTCTTCAGAAGAACAACAACAACAAACAAATCAGACAACTTCTACCTTCTCCCTTGTACAGTTCCACAGAATCGGCCGATATTGGGGCGGTACTATGTGATTATAGGAGGCTGTCCGTCAACCTACGGAGGCAGAGTCAAAGTCCTGCCGAGATCTGGCGGCAGTAGCTCAGGAGGTAAGAGCGGTTGTCTGGCAACAGGAAGGTCGCTGGTTCGATCCCCGGGCTCCGCCTTGCTAAGTGTCGAGGTGTCCCTGAGCAAGACACCACCTAACCCTAACTGCTCCTGACATGTTGGTTATTACCTTGCATGGTTGACACCATCTGCCGCCGGCCTCCAAGCCCCCGCCCCCATCATCCCCCATTAGTCTACCCTATCGCCGAGGAGGGGGGCTTTTCGGATACACCGGATTCGGAGAGTGACTTTTCCGAACTGCATCACCCCCCCCCCCCCCCGCTCCCCTCGTGCCCAACGAATGAAAAGAACCCAACAGAAGTGTCGGAAGCCAAGTTCTGACGCATTCCGGCACATTTCAGAAGAGGCATACAGAGGCCTTAAGTGAGTACGTGTGATCGGAGAGAGAGATACGGATGAGACGATCAAAGCAGCACTTCTTCACTTAGTGTTGGAGAGTTTGTTCCAAAATGTTTTGTATATTTGCCGCATTTGATCAAAAATGTCTGTCGTGTTCAGCGTAGGTTGTGGCTCTACAGATCAACACCAATTATGAGATAGAGATATGGAAAGAGGGGACGATAGAGTAGACTACTGGGGGGTGGGGGGGTTTAAGATCTTTGAAAAATCCATGAATTCAAGCGAACACTCCACACACACACACGCCACACACCCGTACCCATACCTTCTCCAGGGCGTAGATCTGCTGCTTGTGGCGCTCCTCCAGCGCCTGGCTCTTGCACAGCAGGGCCCCCCTCTCCTCCTCCATGCGGAGCACCTTGTCCTTCAGGCGGCTGCGCTCGCTCTCCAGGTCGCGGATGGCCGCCTCCTGGGTCATCTGGGTGGCCTGCAGACTGCCGATATGGCCTGGCAGCACAGCGGTAGATAGAGAGACATGGAGCACACCGGTGGTTCTCTAACTATTCCTTGTTTTACTAATGAACCCCCTTCTAAAATACGTTTTCAGCCAAGCACCCCTTGAAAGTTAAAGTGATACGTTCTTATTGGATAGATTTATCAAACGTGCTGCTATGTTACTATTGGGATTTACTCAATTGTATTAAGGGGTATTCATTCATTCTCTTGAGGTGGTACTATTTTATAATTGATCATCATCAGTGTTAAAACAACCAATATCAAAACAAATATAAGAGAATGCAACTGAAACCAACAGTGGTCTCCAAATAACTTGATACTTGAAATATGCATGGGATACCGGGACACACAGACAGACAGACAGAACTCCCTGAGTCCATAGGGCAGGAGTAGAACTCTGACAGACAGACAGACAGAACACCCTAAGTCCATAGGGCAGGAGTAGGCCTCTCTCAGACAGACAGACAGACAGAACACCCTAAGTCCATCGGGCAGGAGTAGGACTCTCTCAGACAGACAGACAGACAGACAGACAGACAGATAGAACACTGTAAGTCCATCCGGCAGGAGTAGGACTCTCTCAGACAGACAGACAGACAAACAGACAACAGACAGACAGACAGACAGACAGACAGAACACCCTCAGTCCATTGGGCAGGAGTAGGACTGTCTTACTGGCTTTCAGCAGTATTTCGGTGGCCTGTTGCTGCACCCGGTCTCTGGCCGCCTCCAGGTCACACTCTGCCTCCTTCTGACGGATCTCCACAATCTCAGAGTCCTGCTTCACTTCGTCCAACTGCTTGGTCAGGTCCTGAGTAGGAAGGCGTGGGTGTACATGGGTGTCAACGCACACGTTTAATAATGCTGGAGGTAAGAATTGACAGATGTGAGCAGAAAAGACAAAGAAGCAGTCAGGCAGTGTGAGAGTGTAAGAGAGCATTAATGCGCACCGTTGTTACTATACATCCCTCGCTCATGTAAAATAGGTATCGTGAACGTTGTAAGATACTGTTGTTTTTAATGGGAAGGTTTTATGCAACTCTAAAGTTATTTGTGTGTGGTTGAAATGTTCTCAACTATCCTCTAAATAAAGATTTTGTTGAAGTGAGACAGACAGCGACAGAAAAAGAGACAGAGAGAGAGAGAGAGAGAGAGAGAGAGAGAGAGAGAGAGAGAGAGAGAGAGAGAGGCAAAGTAGCACTGCTATGGAAACAGTGTGGAACCAACTGAAAGAAACCAAGAGCCATGAATTGAACAATTACTATTATTATTATGATTATTATTATTATATTATCATTATTTTTGTGCCAAACTTCCAGGCGACCAACACAGGAAAGGAAGGCTTTTAGCTGTTAGCGTTAGAGCTCAGTGTTCCCCTTGTTGATACCTTGTTGCTGTGATCGGCGGCCGCCAGCAGGCCCTGCAGCTTGTAGGAGCGCTCGCGGTTCTCGCGGGCGTCCTCCGTCACGCGCGCCAGCTCCGCCCGCAGCTTCCCCAGGGTCTTCTGGAGCGCCGCCTCCTGGGTCTGGAACTCCCGCCGCACGTCGGCCTCGGTGCGCTTCCACGCCAGCAGGTTGTCGGCGCTCAGCTGCTGCGCGCGCCTCATGGCTTCCAGTTCCCGCTCATAAAATGATTGTGCCTTGTGGTGGGGGGGGGGGGGGGTTTGAAATGTTATGACATTTTTGAAAAGAATAATACCTCATCTGATCATTTGATGAGCCTCAGAGATAAAAAGGTAATTACAGTCAACTGACAACGCAGACAATCCTAAAGGTTTATTCATTCAGCATTCATTAAAGTCGGTGTCTTTTTCAAAGTAGAAAAACAAGACCAAAGATAACTACAAAAAGAAAAAGATGAAGAACATTTTTGGGCCTGACCCCATAACCATCAAACACATCTTTTGCACAGAAAAGGGAACCTCCTTTATGTTTTTACATAACAACACTTGCTGGCTCTGAAATCATGTTGTGCTTATATGCAGTCGGTTTCTAACAGTCAACCATTGGTGAGTACCTTGGTGAGCTTTGCTTCATATTCTTCCACCAATCTCTTCTTGTCCTGCTTGAGCTCCTCGACCCGCTCGGACAGAGACTCCACCTGAAACGTTGACACATTTCAATTCTACATTATGCCACATTTAAGACACTTTTATGGGGTACACTGACAGGCATTAAATGGACATTGTTTTGCTAGCTTGGAGGACTGAATCACAGTGTAGTCCCTATTATTCATTGCGTTTCCAAAGTGTTGAACTGCATTTTGCCATCTTAATAGAAGACCCTTTATGGATGCCCTTTATAAGACAATGAAATAACCACAAGAATGCATACAGTATAGTTTAATTAATACCCTTTTCGCAAAGCAGTGTGTTTCCTTGAAGGCCCAGCAATGCAAAAGAGACCTCAGGGTCTGATCGTATCAGACCCTCTTGATGCCCTTTGGGGTTCCCGAGGCGGATGTTACCTCTGCCTTGTGGAGCTGTCCCAGCTTCTCCTGGTCTTTGCTGTAGTTGGCGTTCTGACTCTGGTGGCTGCGCAGAAGCTCCTGGATCTCCTGCCGGTGCTGGCCCTTCAGCTCCTCCAGGGTGCTCCGCTTCTCCTGCTCAAACTGGGCCTGCGCCTGGCTGAAGGTCTGCAGCTTCTCCTCGAAGGAGCGCCGCATCTCCTCCACCTCCCTCGACATGGAGACCACGCGCTGTGTGTGCTGTACGGGAAATACAATAAAAAACAAAAAAAGTTGGCACAGAATGATGTGCGTGTGTGTGTGTGCACATGCTCCATCCTTTCCGTCTTGCAAACACTTTTCCACATGTTCCCAATCCAACTTTAAAAGGAGACCTATTATACCACCAGGTGTGAGCATGATTAGCCATTCCAAGCGGTTTCAAAATCAGGTTTCATCTCCGGTTTTTGACATCATCATCAAGTGGGAGTGTCCATCGTGAAGTATGCTGGATAGATCGGCCTACCAGCCTATCCAGTGGACTGTAGCAACTGGTAGGCTGATGATCTATCCAGCATACACGGGGGAACACTCCACCATATGATGTCAAAAACCGGAGATTCTGAAACCGCTTGGAAGGGCTAATCACGCTCACACCTGGTGGTATAATAGGAGTCCTTTCAGAGAAATCACAGCACTACACGGCCTGCCTGTGTGATATTAAAACAAGACCTAGATCTAGGCTTTCCCAGGGCCCGCCACAAGATATAACCCCCTCCAGCAGGACTTGGGTCTGGCCCAGGGTCGGGCCCCAGGTGGTCGTGCCATACAGAGGGAGGAGCACGGGGGGCCAGACTTAGCTCAGCTGACAACTCTCAATGTGGAGCAGGTGGAGGAGTGGCTCTACTTTGACTGTCCTGGATCACTGAGTTCCCCCATTGTCCTGGGAGAGTCCCCTCTATCCCTGATAGTCTTCTTTTAATAACTACCCCCGAGCTTGGGGGCGAGGAAGGGAGGGAGTGTGGAAGGGAACTCAAGAGATTTACTGGTAAATTAGGAAGCCTTGCCTTCTGGCTCTGCTGCCCCTTCGTCTGCCGGTGCAGCGATTGCATTACCGCAGACGTTGCACCGTAGATTCTCACGTCCCGTGTTAATTTATGAACCTTATTAAAATGCATCATCCTTTTATATTTATAGCATAATAATGGAAGCTCACAGAAAACCATGGATTTATCCCTTCATCCCTCAGAAGTGCAGGAGTACACAACGATAGCCACCGATAGACCGGCGTACCCATCCATCCTTCTGTCTACCCAGCCCTCCATCTAACCTACCTGCGCTTCAGTGCAAAGTTGCATGTCTTCCACTTGCTGCCGGTAGCTTTCGAACTCAGCCAAGGCCTGCCTCTTCATGCGCTCGTGGAGCTCCATGGACTCCTCCAGGGACTGGATGCGTCTGTTCAGGTCCATCTCATCGCTGATTTTGCTCTTGTACTGCAACCCAGTTGGATGCTTCGGTTACTACAAGTGCCTCCAGGCGGGGACGTTGTTCCACATTCACAACGCTCATTACCGTGTAGTGATTATCACTAAACATTTACAGTACAAAGTGTTTTTCCATCACACATCCCCGACAAATAGGGCTGCCTATTTGCTGTGTTATCACCACCGTATAATTGCTCAAGTGATTGCAAAACAATACATCGATTGCAATTATTTTGATTCACTGGCCGCAAGCTCTTAAAAGAATGGAACACATAAGTGAATACATAATGCATGTATTGTGTTCATATTTGACCAAAGAGCTTTATTTGATAAGTGTCAGTTTAGTGTTAGTTGTTAGTGTTAGTTGAGCAAAAAACATAATTAAGGACGGTGGACATGCATTTGTTCAGTTCATTTGATCTGAAATAAATCGACAATCAATTATGACGGAATGGGTCCGTGTACACCCATCCTCGATTTTGGCCATTTGGTCATCTTTTATTTCAAATCATTTGACCCGGAAAACAACCCAAAAAACACAAACCTGCAGTATTTTCTCCCTGGTCTCTGAGAGAATCTGCTGCACCTCCTCCTCGTGGACCTCCTTCAGGGTGGCGATTGCCGCCTCGTGTTCATCATTCTTGGTGTTCAGAGCGTAAATCACCTGGCAGGGAAGAACATAATAAAAAAGTTCAGGACAAGTCGTGCAGCATTAGCCTTCATTCAGCTCAGAATCCATCAGAAGGACATCATTTACCGGCATTGCTCTTTCCAAAATGTTTCCAAAATTATATTCTGTGTTTCTGTAACCGTGTCTGTAACCTGAATGCTAATGGTCATCCCATTTGTATTCTATTAGAGTGTTCCTCCTGTGAGTAGCATACATATAAAAGGATCATATTTCAAGAACCGCAAGCTCGGTCAGTTATGAAAAAAAGCAGAATTACAGACTGAAATGCAATCCAACTCTATAACTCCTCCCTACAATATTACTGTCCAACATCATGTGCAATACTCTATGATGTGCTATATTATTATTATTATTATTATTATTATTATTATTATCATGTTGTCTATAAATATGATCTATAACACTACCTCTCATCTCCTCTCATCATCATGTGCAATATTCTTAATGTCATGTCCAATAATATTTCACTTCAATTATGCCAAATTGTTTTCGCCGTCGGAATATCTGTTGTGTTGGCACAAGAATTCCGTTCGGGGATTAATAAAGTTCTATTCTATGGATTAATAAGTTCTATGGTGTATAGAGAAGAGACAAGTAAATAACACTGCCTTCATATACAGTCAGACATTTCCACTTGAAATGTCCAAGATACAAAACAAAAGTATAGTTGTGAGCAACGATCATAGGGCCTGTATGGTGCGCTTGGTGACCATGGGCAAGGGCAAATGCTTACATCATAGTGGAGTAGACACAGCATTAGATTTTGTGCGGTGTCTCAACATGCTTGGTTTGCGGTGGAATTCAAACCATGGACAATTCTACACATCAGACCCCCGCCACCTGCTAGAGACCCACTGACATGGGCCTTGGTCACCCTCAAATCTATTCAGTAGAGAAATCTAGCTTATTTCAACTCAGGAGTCAGGACCATTGTGAAAGTCACTACCCATCACCTCCAGACCTTGTCAAAAAAACCTTAGTTCATCCAGAGTAGACTATAGTGCAAGTGACTTTACTTAGAAACTCTCAGACGTCTACTGCCAGAGAAAATGCCTGAAGACACCAGGCTAATAACCACAACTAAACAGAGAGACCACATCACTCCAATCCTTGCAGAACTACATTGGCACCCCGTCTACCACAGGATCAGGTTTTAAAGCCCTGCATGGTACTGCTCCTGCCTAGCCTATATCAGGGACCTCGTCTCCCCGTACCACGCTAGCAGACCCCCGAGGTCCTCATCTGGAATAAAGGGCTACTAGCCATCCCATGGTCCCGCGTGAAAACCACTGGAGACTGCTGGGCTTTCTCTACCGCTGCACCCACGCTCTGGAACAGAGCTGACTGATTAAAGTCAGTCAGAGGTTTTTAAAAATAGACTTAAGACATATTTTATTCACTTGCCCACAGCAGTTTTTTTGCATTTTGCGTGTGTGCACTTTATTTCCATGTTTTGATTTGGCCTGCATGTGTATCGTCTGTGTGTGTGTGTGCACTTGTACTGTGTAACAACCTGTGCAGCACATTGGCACAAACCTGGATTGTTTTTTAAGGCGCTTCATAAATGAAGTAAACATGAAAGCTCCTGCACAGCATTGCTGAGATTTGCTGCCAGGGGTGGCGCCAGGATTTTAGGGCCCCAAGAAATTTCTAGATTTCTATGGGCCCCTATAAATGGTGCCCAGTGCAATTTTTTGTATATATTATACTATTTACTTTTATATTATAAATGTACATTGAAATGATTATTATTATTTTTCAATATAAAATATTTTTTATATTTAACTTCATGTACACGTTATATTGGGACATATCTGCCCACAGCTGGCACTGCTGCTATAGACCTAACTTTCCTTATTAGCACCTTCACTACCATCTCCTGTACCTGCATTTGGCTGAAAGAATATTGCAAAAAGACTGCAACTTCATATGAAATGTGTACATTTGACTCTAACTCCTTACAACCATGATTCCAACATTACCTAATTGTGACTTAACGCACATCTATACGGAAGTCGAAACATTCCCAGAGTTCATTTAAACTTTCGCCATCAGACGCCATGTCATGAAGTGTGCAGACAGGTCCTCTTCCAGACAATTTGACTCTCATGTCACTCTTATTCACACTAAAAGCTTCATGTTAACCTGGAAATAGGCATAGCTTCATGATCATCACGTTGCTTGGTTCAATCTTTTTGTGGCAATGATAAATATGCTTTTAAACATTGCCTTGTATTCAGCCAAGAGTTAGACAAGTAGTCTAATCTATTCGGCCGATGGTAAAGTCTGAAGTTATGTGCAAGCTGGAGTTTGCACAGTTTAGTTTATTGCAGAGAGATGTGGAAGCAAACTACTTGACCTTCTGGGATTGTTAACGATTATACGCCTCGTACTTACCCATGATTAGGCATACTACATCTACTTCCAAACTCTTCCCACCCCCATTACTTGCCATCTTTGACAGTTTATACTGTATATCTGTGCTATTTTCGTCTCCACTCTCCAGAAATATGCAGAGGTCTATTTCTGACTCCACAACTAAAACATTATGGCCCAGCAAAAAGACAGAAACTTCAGTTTTGCCGGTGGTTGAGCATCCAGGAGCCCACAGTAACGGCTCTCTGAGAAACAGCGCCCTAGTTCTTTCATGCCATTGGCCTGAATTATAATTTATCTAGAGCTGGTTGCCATAGCAGCAAAATCCCACTTCAGCTCCTTGACAATCATACTGCAATATGCAGCAGAGTGTAAAAGCAGTACAGCTGTAAATAATAATAATATGGGATATCATATATTATAATAATAAAAGAGTTTAAAGAGTGGGCCTATAAACAAACTAAGACGGAAAAATAATGATGACTGCACATTGGGAGTTGTGGGGAAAAAAGAAAAAGCATTTGGTTTTATAAACTGTATTACAATATCCTTAAATAGAGCAGATTTAATGTCACAGAGGAACAGCTGTCTAGATTAAAAATAAATGGATCACACTTAACCTTTAAGAAGTGTTTCACAAACAAACAAATGAAAACAGCACCAAGTAACCACAATAACAACATTCACTCGGTAAATTCAGATAATTAGTCAGTAGTAATCAATCTTGGTTCCTCGGCACAGGGGTCAGAAGGCTGAAAAAAAATCGACACAAATTGTTCATACGAATGTTTTGTGTGAGTTTGTATGCATCGGCCTGCGCGATGAGGTCATTATGACATTATGAACAACATTTAGGGATCCGTTGGAGCTAGAACATAAGAATCCAAGATCTGCTCAGGCAATGCGTGACGTGGGAAACCAATTCAGACTGTGGTGGTGCTGAAAGGGTCTCTGTGATGCCACCATGCCACGTCACCACGTAGCCACTGGTATCTCACCAGGGGGACAGCGGCAGCAGCAGCAGCAGCCCTCAACAGGCCCTGACGCTGGTTCAAAGAAGAATCATTTGCAAAGCTAAATGACATACTTGTCGTTTTATTTATCATTCGTTCCGTACAATATTTTCCAAAGATCCTGGATGCAAATGATCAGGTTTTAGTCTGGCAGTGCACCTGCTCATATTAACTTGGTGATAGCCTACATAAAGAGATAATTGTTGAGATTGTTTAGCTCAATGCGTTGTCAATGATACTTAGAATTTTTCATAAAAAAATACATTGGAATCGTAAAAATTGCATGTGTACCCATTGCTGTACAAATAGGCGTACACACCACGATCACATTTACATTTACATTTAGGGCATTTCACAGACGCTTTTATCCAAAGCGATAGAGAAAGCTTACAGAGAGTACATTTGTTGAAGGAGACAGCAATATATCGCTGTGGTGCATAAAGATAAAAATAGAGCTGGTTTAAAGCATTCATAGTTGCGAGGCTAATAGAACGACTTTCATAATTGCTGTGTTGCCTGCATAATAGCTGGGATAAGAGCAGACACACACAGAGACACTCACATCAACACCATTAGCGCCAAAGCTGTGACATAAACCAGACAGTGCTTTGACTGAATGACGCTGTGGTGCAAAATGACTTTGTACAAGGTGCCAATGAGGAGCACAGTCATCATGACTGCACATACAGTGTTAACTCACCAACTAACAATCGTTTGGACATTAATTGCAACAAAGGGTGGTGGAACGAGATGCAAGGAGAAATGCTTGTTGACAACACTGGACACTTGATATATTATATGTTATATAGAGCTGTTGGTGGGTGTGTGAGCACCACCACACCACTCTGATGATGATGATGATGATGATGATGCATGTCAAGGGATTACCGCTGTAAGCCTGAGCACGTCATCACAGTCAAGGATCTCATGGTAATGGTGATGATTGACTGACAGATAGGATGACGGATGCCTACCTATGCCAACTCCAGACACAAAAGGAGCCCAAGGCCACTTTGACTTTGACTCACATAATGTATTTGTCTCAAAGGAGTGACTCAACATTGACATGCTGTTTATTGTCCTCTTCTGTGCAGCCTATCCATCTGTGATCATAAGCAATATGCGTGGTTTACCTTGGATCATGTAAAGTGACTATACATCAGACGAGCACAAACAATTTGCCTAATAAATGCTCTGTATTCGATTTTGTTTGTTTCAATGAACAGCCTACAGGTATGATTTAATCATGCGAAATACGCATTGGACGGATGGTGGCATCAGCATCAGCACCACCACCATCATCATCATCATCATCAGCATCAGCAGCAGCAGCAGCAGCAGCATCATCATCATCATCAGCAGCAGCAGCAGCATCCCCATCTTCCTCAGGATGAGCTCTGGACGTCACAAATCGCATCTAAAAAAGCCAGCCTTACACACACACACACACACACACACACACACACACTCACTCACACACACACACACACACTGTCAGTCTCCTCACCTTGGTCAGCTGCGCTATCTTCTTGCTCATCTTGAGGTGCAGGTCGTGGGTGTACTCCATGGCGACGCCCGGCGCTCCGTGGAAGGCCGTGGCGGTGGCGGCGCACGGAGAGCCCGCGCCGTACTTTCCCGCCCCGGCGGAGGAAGAGGAGGAAGAGGAGGAGGAGGACAACGGCTGATGATGCTGCTGCTGGCCGCCGGCGGGGCTGTAGTACTGCTGCCAGCCCGAACCCGTCGCCATCTTCACCACCACCACGACGACGACGACGATGACGATGATTTTCTCAAGCAAAAAGCGCAAAAAACGACCGGGGCCACCGAAGACCGTGTGGCACACAAATAAACGCACCCTATAGGAGAGCCTGTCTGGCCCCCCGCTGCGCTACAATACCACGATCAGCTGCGCAGCTCACAATAATAATAATAATAACAATAATAACAACAACAATAATAATAATAATAACAATAATAATAATAATAATAATAATACGATGCTGCAGTCAAATGCAGGCGTCAGTCATCCTGTGCCCGGTCGTATCCATCGACAAAAACAGTCGGACACGGGCGATCCAGTGGGTCATCAGCAGGTGGTGAAGACATGTGGACACCTGGACACCTGTCTGTCTGTCTGTCTGTCTGTGCCTGTCTGTCTGTCTGCCTGTCTGCCTGTGTGTCTGAGTATCATCCAGATCCAGGTCGGAGCGGTGCGGCTCCTCGGCGCATCGCGGCGGCGGCGGCGGCTGCGCTGAGTTGAGTTGAGTTGAATTGAATGAAGCACAGCTCTGGTTGAACGGTGCGTGTGTGTGTGTGTGTGTGTGCGCGCCTGTGCGTGTGTGTGTGTGTGTGTGTGTTGCTATAGCCTCCTCCTGTTGCCATGGATCAACCTCGATAGTTTACCGACGGCTGGTGACGTCAGTTCCGTTCGCTCGCTGCGGTTTTCGCGGAGAAAAATCTCAATGGGTTGTGGTCATGGTATTGACTGACATGATGAAAATAAGGTTATAGACGATATATAAGACTATACTTGTGTGTGTGTGTGTGTGTGTGTGTGTGTGTGTGCGACAGGCAATTTAGCTCGACCCTCTGGGTTCTGCATTCACATCAAATCACATTAAACATCCAAAAACCAACATGTGTGGCTCGATCAAGTTTTTCCAAGATGCTTGCAAGTCAATAGTCCTGATAAATGTTTTGTTTGCGTCATGGTTGCATTACTTTTCTCATATCAAGTACCCATAGTGTGGAAGGGTTCATGCAGAACAGTACAAATGGTCACGTTGTAGACTTGATGTGAGAACTAAGAGAACGCGCTAACTGAGAACACGCTAACACTCCCTCCACAAGGCATGAGAACGTCGCTGGTGCGTTACAGACACCAAAGGGCAGATCCAGTGACTCATCTATCCTATGGGAGCAGGTGTGAGTCCTTGTCATTGACCAGGCGGTAGTGCACACAGTATCATGATGGAACCAGCCACAGGCTTTTTCTCAGAGGATTCAACCATGCCCAAAGATCCTGCAGTTCCTCCACACTGTGAGGTCCAGCAGCACACACTGGGCTTCTCCCTCCGACGAGGCGGCCGGCTGCACTGCTCGCACCGCAGGGGACCACCTGTTGGCCCTGGCGGCCACAAGCTCAGATGCTAGTCCCATGAAGCCTGCCCAGCATAGCTCATCATCCAACTCTCTGTTCATTCACAAATGACGCTTATGCTCAAGCACCCCATGTCTCCACCTACTGGAGGTCTGGGTCGCCATTATATTTGAATGTATTTTCGGGTCATAGACTTGGTAGGTTTGGGTTCGACTGTGGAAGCGCCTGGAGAAAGCACAGCCAGTTTGCTGAAATTGTCTTTCAGCAGATTTTTGTTCTCGGCCTCCACGTTCCTGCTGTACCCCCAAAGTTGTCTCTGGCTGGCTGACCATCGCCTGCCTCTGCTCCAAAGTGGGCACCATGTCTCAAACCTCCAAAATATTCATCAGGTACATTTTAAGTCGATTCCTCCCAACACAATGTCAGTCTTGCTATATTTTCTGCGACTCATCTATTTAAATGTGTGATGTAGATGCAAAGCCCTGGGCATGGGGAGCAACCTTGCTTCTAATTAGACTTAACAAAGCAACTGGCTGATGTCTTTTGATCTTCTGTAGTCGAGAAAGTGGAAGTGTGTAGAAGAAGGGTAGCTGCAGAAATGCTTCATGACGAAAAGATGTGAAGCATGTGAAGTCATGTTAGTTAGTCGGGATAATAAAAGCCGGGGTTCGGTCCAGTTTTGGTTCTGACCTTTGCAAGGGTTTTGTTTGGAAGTAGGGCATTTGCTGTCTGGCTTTCTATTGTTGGATACAAAACAGTCGTGGATAACAAGAAGAAGAAGAGGCCTGGGAGTGGAGCCAGCAGCTGGGTCTTCTTCTCCTCAGTGGAGGCCCGCCTGGCTGGTGAACACAGCGTGGGGCCGGTCCAGGCTGCTGTCATCATTTGCTGGTAATAATCTTTTCCACGTCATTTGATGTTTTTAATTGTGGACAGTTCTTAGAAGTCACATCCACATGAATAAGCACAACAGATGAGTTGAGTGCATTTTGTTAATTAAAAAGAGAACGTTGTCTTCATGCTGTGTGTGTGTGTGTGTGTGTGTGTGTGTGTGTGTGTGTGTGTGTGTGTGTGTGTGTGTGTGTGTGTGTGTGTGTGTGTGTGTGTGTGTGTGTGTGTGGTTGGTGGCTTGTTTAAGCAGCCTCACCCGGCCCGAGTCAGGCTGATCAGACTCTGCAGCGGTGTGAGGCTGCACATAGCACCAGCCATCACCACAAACACTAAGAGTGTGTACATGTCAAGCATATACTACCTGCATCAACCAACTCCGGTCAATAATTAAGCAATAGCTCACGACAGGCCGTGGTTTATGGTTATTATATCACAGCTAACGGCCGTGGTTCAACCTCTTAGCTGTGATATAATAACGATATATCACGGACTGAAGTGAGCCATTGCTTTTATAAAACGGCCACCAAGCATGGCAATAAGAAAGTAGGCTAATCGACAGATTACAATTGAAATAGTTTTTATTAACAGGTCACTAATGATTTTTCCAAAGAAATAGGCCCTGCTGCCTGCCGGCACACGCGTTGCTATGCAACATATGAGCAGTCAAACACATTACGATTTAAACAGTTTTTATTTACATAATTTGGTTATTTATTTATATTAATTTGTATGTTGCCGTTTATTGTGCAATAAGTAAAGTTACAAAAAGTTAGTTTCTTCGTTTTCTAGCTAGTTTCTTAGGAGGCGTTCACCTACCGTTGCTAAGCTCCACAGGCGGAGTGAAACCAATTGTGAAAAGGAATTAGACTCGTAGCCGTGGTATATGGTTATTATATCACGGCTATGAACTAATCAGATGGGTTGATTTCAGGTACCCTGTTTAAACAACAAGCTATCTGTGTCCTTGTCGTCTCGCCGTCACAACTTAAGATGGAATGTGGTCGGAGCTACTGCCACACGTGCATTTCTAGAATCATATACATTTGTTGTAAGTCTTTATTCAGTCACTTAGTGATGTCATGAAATGCTTTCAGTCATATTTACGACCATGTTGGATACAGATTAGCTCCAATGTTGCCTTCTAATTTAGCTGGGTAACTTGGTGGTATAGCAATAGTTACTGCTACATGTCACTAGAAGTAACTTCTGCCGGGCTCCTCTGAAATCAGGGCACAGGAAGGCGGTGATGATAAACAGGTTTAATGCAGACGTTGTAGTTGTCTGTGGACAGCAGGTGGATGCTTCTAGCTGGGCCAGGTGAGGCTGCTTCAACCAACCACCACCGCACTCCACATGTTGCTCATAGCTTTCGTTGAATTGTGGCTTGAGTGGCTCAGGTAACTCAAAGCTTGGTTAACTGAGTGGTTAAAGTGGCTTTTTTTTGTGGGTGACATTTCCAGTAGATATGGACATGTGTGAGTCCATGTATTCCGTTGTCAGAAAATCAAGGGCAGGTAAAACTACGAGAGAAATCGACTTATTTTGTCTACGAGAGTATAGAAATATGAAATTAGGAGGAGATAGGTGCAGTCTACAAAGTGAAGAATACAATTCAACGAAGCTTATTGGTCAGTTGTCTTTCATTATGTAGTCGAGGTTCAAAAATAAGATCAATCAATTTATTAGCTGTATAGCGTTCATGGATCATTCATGGAAAACATACATGAACATAAAGCAAGCGTCCTAATTCTCACAGCTACTTACAGGATACTCCAAGGAAAGGCCTCAGACTAGTATTACACAGTAACCATGTGGGTTAACACTGCAGGGTGCAGACAAAAGCACATCACAACTATTGGTTTAAATGTTGGTAGGCATCAACTGTCTCTCTCTAGGTATCTCCTGTCTCTCTCTTTAGGTATCTCCTGTCTCTCTCTAGGTATATTCTGTCTCTCTCTAGGTATCTCCTGTCTCTCTAGGTATCTTCTGTCTCTCTCTGGGTATCTTCTGTCTATCTAGGTGTCTTCTGTCTATCTAGGTGTCTTCTGTCTCTCTTTAGTTATCTTCTGTCTCTCTAGGTATCTTCTGTCTCTCTCTGGGTATCTTCTGTCTCTCTAGGTATCTTCTGTCTCTCTCTTTAGTTATCTTCTGTCTCTCTCTAGGTATCTTCTGTCTCTCTCGGTATCTTCTGTCTCTCTCTAGGTATCTCCTGCCTCTCTCTCGGTATCTTCTGTCTCTCTCTTTAGTTATCTTCTGTCTCTCTCTAGGTATCTCCTGTCTCTCTCTTTAGTTATCTTCTGCCTCTCTCTAGGTATCTTCTGTCTCTCTAGGTATCTTCTGTCTCTCTCTAGGTATCTTCTGTCTCTCTAGGTACCTCCTGTCTCTCTCTCGGTATCTTCTGTCTCTCTCTCGGTATCTTCTGTCTCTCTCTAGGTACCTCCTGTCTCTCTCTAGGTATCTTCTGTCTCTCTCTAGGTACCTCCTGTCTCTCTCTCGGTATCTTCTGTCTCTCTAGGTATCTTCTGTCTCTCTCTCTAGGTATCTTCTGTCTCTCTCTAGGTGTCTTCTGTCTCTCTCTAGGTATCTTCTGTCTCTCTCTAGGTACCTCCTGTCTCTCTCTAGGTATCTTCTGTCTCTCTCTCTAGGTATCTTCTGTCTCTCTAGGTATCTCCTGTCTCTCTCTAGGTGTCTTCTGTCTCTCTCAGGGTATCTTCTTTCTCTCTCGGCATCATCTTTGTCTCTCTCTAGGTATCTTCTGTCTATCTCTGTGTTTCGTGTCTCTCTCTAGGTGTCTTCTGTCTCTCTCTCTCTAGGTGTATTCTGTCTCTCTCTCTCTAGGTGTCTTCTGTCTCTCTCTCTCTAGGTATCTTCTGTCTCTCTCTTGGTATCAACTGTCTCTCTCTAGGTATCCTCTCTGTCTCTAGGTATCTTCTGTCTCTCTCTTGGTATCAACTGTCTCTCTCTAGGTATCTTCTCTGTCTCTAGGTATCGTCTGTCTCTCTGTAACTTATGTCTCTCTAGGTATCTTATGTCTCTCTTTAGGTATCTTCTGTCTCTCGCTCTGTGAAGAAATAAGTGCTTTAAAAGCCTATTTCTCTGTTGTCTTAGGTCTGGCCACATTCCAACTCCTGAAGGTTTTAATCGACTCTTCAGTTCAGTCTCCACCACTGTTTAAAAAAACCATCTCAACCTTGGATTACTTTGGGACTAATTCAAGCCTGTAAGGAGCATTTACCTTTAAATTGAGGGCATTTGGTGTCCTACAATAAATGCATTTGTCAAAAGAGAGACAGCAAGATATCGCTGGTGGATATATAAAGATTAGAATAGAACAGGTTTCAAGCATTCATAATTGCTAGGTTAAAAGAATAGAACTAGTTTCCAGGGCTCATATTTGCTAGTACCATTTTAAGGACCATTATTGCAACATGCAAGATGCTACACAATGCAAAGCACTATTATTGAGTGCCAAGACGTATAAACATACAACTAAGTGCTTGGTGTGTGCACCCTAATAGAAGGGGAATATCGCAGTTGACTGCTAATTTTATCCCACATTTTTAGCTTTTAAATCTGTAATATTGAATTCTGATATGCAACACAGCAAGGCCTGACACAGAACCTTGTGTCTCCCACTAGAGTATCCAGTTCTAACCGTGTGTGTCCAGCCACTGTGTGCTCTGATGGTCAGGCCCATCTTGGGCCTGACGGCCACAGTTCTGCAAGCTCTGGCACACCATCTCAGTTCCCTTACTAATTAACTTTTAATGGTTTAATATTAAATCTCATAAGGTTGATTGTATTCCCCGAACTGAGACTAGGCTTGATGAAACTGGCAGCAAATCATTTATAAATGTTTCCTTCACACTGTACCCTTGTGGTCTAACAAGACTAAGGGTTGTTGCTGCCATTTTGTCATATACAAGTGTTAGTTGTAGCTCATGTGAAGTCAGGCGGTTTCTATGTTAATTTTATGTTTAGCCTCTGTACATCGCATGGGGTGAAGCCTACAGTCTATGATGTTACCAAGGAAAACCTGTATATTTGTATAAGTTTGACTGAAAACACAATGTAACACAATGTATATATATTGATATTAAGGACTAACAGAACATCAGCCTGTCAGTAAACAGGCTTTAATCTCCAGAAGACTTGGCGTTAAGCAGTGATTTTGTTCATGTCACGAAACTGAAAACTGGTGGTTATAAATATATATTTATGCAAATATACATGACTTAAAGGTATACTACTGGCAAATTAACTATGTGCTTGATGCCATCTTCTTAATGCCCCCAACCGACACGATGACAAACGTTCGCGCCAAAACTTGAAACATAACAGCTTTTATTAATTCAAGCAAACTGTTACAGTTAACAGTTACATAAGTTACATGGTATTCATTAATGTATTATCTTTGAATTTTTTGTATTTTTTGCAAACCATGGCCCCACCGGAACCCCAATTTTTACACCAACATAGAAACGGCTAACCCATACAAGCGCAGGCAAGTAGCAACGTCACAGTACATTCATCAACTCAACAGTACGTTTCATACAAACAATAAGGCAATTGGAAGAAAAATTAACAAAACAAAAGAAACAAAAAAGAGACAAGAGACAGTCATCGAAGTCAAAACCAAAAGACAGTTAGTTAGCAAGGGGACCGCCACAGGTTTCTTTCTCTGGGTTTTTTTCCTTTGAATTTTCTTCTTGGGATTTTTTTTCCCGGAGTAAACGTTAACTCTGTTCTCGTCGCCAGACGTGGTTAGACTTTTTCGTTAGTAACGACAAAAAAGGGAATTGAGGGATCAGAGATAGGAGCTGCACCTTGAGTGGTTTTGGTCGAGTGGTATGTACCCAGAGTTGGTCAGAAAAAAAACTTGAAACAAAAAACGTGTGCAATGGCCACAGGGAGTGTGTTGCTCCTGTCAATTGCTAACGCTTGCACATAGCGGTTAGCTTACTGCAGTATCTTCAGAACACACCACAGGAGCCATCGTCTGGTCCGGGCGTCCGACTGACCGCTAAATAGTGCTTAGCGGTGCATGTGATCATTTGCATCAGATGGCACACGTGGTCCTGCTGGCTCGGGAACCGCCCGGGGTCTCATTTGATCATCTGGTGGCCTATATCTTTTCAGGGGCATAAGGAGGACTGGATTGCGGGAGATATGCACAAAACAATATGATAAAATAATAATAACAACCACGTACACATACTGGTCAGCCTTCATTTCCATCACAATCGTCGCCATACAACATTTCATCAGAATATTTAGTTTGCTTCTCAACGGATAAACAAGGAAGTCCTGATGTCAGAGCAAACAGACGGAGAAGCAATTGAAGACCTGGAGCAGCAAACGTCCGCAAACAAACATCGTCTCTCCAAACAGTCTGCATTGGCAATTACTGGCCTGTTAAAACTGCACATGTTGTATTGGATAAAAAGTAAATAAGATGGGTAAAAAATAAGTCTGCATCCGTACAATAACACTTTCAACCACAAGGTGGCAACGTTTTACAACCAAACCGAAGGCGGAGGCACGTGCCACCCTTTGTGAAACCGTTTTTTTCTCTGCCTTCATATCTCTGTGAAATAAAAACTAGGGGTTCTTAAAACGATCTTTTTTTTTCTTCCATGTAGAACAGAACTGTACACGAGTGGGGTTTCATAAAGGAGAGGAAAAAAAACAAGGAACCAAAAAGGAACAAGGTGTGCACGGTAATGTCGAAAGAGTAACTTCAGGAACCTCTCGCAGGACCCCCTAGAATGACCAAGAGATCCTCACCGGAGAACGGGAACACCACGCAGAAGAGTGGGGCGGTCGGAACGAGGGGAACAGCCGGAGAAAAACCAAGACAGAGGAGAGAGAGAGAGAGAGAGAGAGGGATGTGGAAAGACCAAAAAAAAGAAGAAATTCCGAGGACAGAAAGGCAGAGGTCTCTTCCTGGGATAGGTTTCGCAGGTTTCCAGCTCTTTCCGACAACCCTCGTCCTTCCTGGTCCTCCTCCTCACTCCATCCAGTCCCCCTCGTCGAACTCTGACTCGTCCTCCGAGTCCGAGTACTCGACAGCGATGCGGCGGGACAAGATGGTGGCCACGTCGTTGCCCACCCGCTTGTGCTTGGCCTCCTGCTCGCGCTGCTCCTCCACCTTCCGCAGCTGGATGCCTGGGGGGGGGGGCATCAAATGTTAACAGTGCTTTTTTTTATTGGGAATGTAAAAAGAGAGATAAAGGGAGAGAAGTATATGGTCGGCTAGAGAGAGGGAAAGATGGAGAGAGGGTACTTCTCGTTTTAAAAGGTGCCATATGTAACAACGGCTAACAACCGAGTATGCGTGTCGCTAGGTTGAGGGCGCTGAACGAACCGAGCCGAGCGCAACGTTTCATATCTGGCAACCCGCGGTGTTGAAGTGGACAGTGGGCGGTAGTCAACTCAGAGAATAGTGAATCACACGGACCGAAACAAAAACAGAACGGACATTTCAAAGGAGAACATGCTGGCTGTAGAACTGTTGTCGGCGAAGCCAGTATTTCTGACTTGCTTCCTTAATTTCTGATGACTTATGGTCATTTAGTACAGCAAATGTGTTACATATAGAACCTTTAAAGCACCATTTCATTGACCACTATTTCTGGTCAAATCTGTTCAAATAAAGCAGAATTGTTCTTGCTTCAATTGAGGATGGCAAGGTTGAGAGAGACAGACATGGAGACAAAGAGAGGGACATACATCATAAATAACCATTTCCTTGGCCATTATTTCCGACCGAGTCTGATAAAATAGAGTGCAACTTCTTGGAAATAATCTTTGGTCGAAAAGGTTAAACATTTTCTTAAGAGATTCTTAAGTGGTGCATCCTGCCAGATGAAAACGTTCAAAGGCGTCGGCCTTCCGATAAGCTATGGGACAAAAGAAAAAGTGTGTCTGTGTGTGTGTGTGTGTCTGTGTGTGTCCGTGTGTGTGTGTGTGTGTGTGTGGATGTGTGTGTGTGTGTTTGTGTTGTGTGTGCTGCCCACACACCTTTCCGGATGGCCTCCAGCAGGACGCTGCGCGCGTCGCTGATGGGCGGCAGGTTGGCGGGGTGGTGCCTCTTGCCGTGTGCCCCGTCGTGGGCGCTGGCGTGCGGCGAGGCCATGGCCCCCGCCGAGGGGAAGGCCGGGATGGGGGGCGGGCCCGGCGGACACGGGGAGGAGCTCCTCCCCCCGTGGAGGGGCAGGGGAGGGGGCGGCGGCGGCGGGGGCGGCAGGGCGGCTCCGTCTGGCTGGCCGAAGGAGGAGGAGCCCGGCGGCGGCGGGGGACCCTTGTCCAGGACCTGCTGGAGGCGGGCCGGGGAGGAGGAGTGGAGGGGCGGGGCCACGGGGGGCGGAGCCGGGTGCAGCACCCCCGGGGCGATCTGCAGCGGGGCGGGGGGAGGGGGGATGGCCGGCGCCTGCTGCTGGTGCTGATGATGATGGTGCTGCTGGAGAGGCAGCGGGGGCACGGCCGGGGGAGGGGTGCCCCGTGGCCCCGCCCCCGAGGAGGGCAGAGGGGGAGGCGGCGGGGGCAGTGGGGGAGGCGGGGGCGGGGTGAGGGAGTTGAGGCCTGCCGTCCGGGCGGGAGACTGAGGTCTGCTGTCGGAATAACCTGAACTGGAGCTGAGAGACAGAGAGACAGAGAGACAGAGAGGGAGAGAGGGAGGGAGAGAGAGAGAGAGAGAGAGAGTCATTACAAGTGAAAGAGAGCAGAGAAGTTCCACAAAGCGTGACCATTTAGTTCTACCAATGGGAACACAAGTGCAGCATTGCTTCTTCTTGCCACAGCGTGGTGCACGGCTGGATGGCCAGCGGGTCGGCCTGAAGGCTGCGTTGACGCCAGACTTTGCGCGGTCGAATCTTTTCACCATGAATTTTTCATCTCGACATATTTACAAGTGGAGAGTGCTTGCTTTGTGACAGATTTTATTTCCTTTCCTTTGAGCGTCATGAAGGACGCTTCAGAATATGCCTCTTGAACAGGTCTGCACACTCCCCCCCCCTGCACCCACCCCTTGAATCAAAGATCACCAAATTATCATAAATCAGTCAAAATCAAAATCACCCCCCCACCCCTGCCCCTCAGATACCCTCAGCCTGCCCCGTCACTTCATCGATCGCCCTCTTTCTGGCCTCGGATCTCGAATGTTTTGAGCCACAGCTGACTAATCTGACTAATCACTTAGGTTTTTCATTATTGTGATTTTTTATCCCCCATATCCCTGCTCTGGTGAAGCTGAAAATCATATAATGAACGAATAACAGGCGGCTAAAGAAAGCAAGAAGCATTCTAAGCATAGAAAGCATTCTAAGCATTCTAAGTGTGTCTTTAAGGCCTGTGTGGTGTGTGTGTGTGTGTGTGTGTGTGTGTGTGTGTGTGTTGGGCGTGTGTGTGCAAGAGCATGCATTAATATTTGCCTTGCAATTGAATTTATTTATTAATTTCCATGTTATTTTGTATGCTGTGTAGATGTATATAGTTATATTTAACTTTTCTACCGCAGCTATTTGCTCCATTAAAAATATATACCTGAACGATTACATTTCCCCCAGAATAAAACGCGGCCATTAAAATCCACCAGGGACTCTAACTCTATAAATAGTTTTATTATGGGGTCCATTTTAGCCCGTAAGGATGTTTTAAAAAAAAAAGGACAATATTTTTTGGGGGGTTTTAATGCAGTGCTTGCTCCAAGATATGCTCGCAGAATTGGGTGGCCTTCGTTCCCTTCGTAAATAGCGCAAGTCTGGAGCGTCATTCAGAAGCCGACAACACTTCTAGAGCTAGAACTCAAGACGCTAGAGGTTGCTAACGGGGAAACTTGCATAGGATAACCCACGCGTGGAGAATTTTGCTTTCAATCTTTGCATTTGGGAAACATGCACGGCGACAGAGGCGTAGCATTTTATAGCCTAGCGTTTGTGCGTTTTAATATGTGCTGATGCGATCGCTTGGTTTCCGATTTGTGAGGACCTTGGAAAACGCAAGGACAGCATAAACAGTTCGGGGGGTCTTTGCGGTGTGGCGTTTGCTCCGCCCATCCGCACTCCATGGCAGAACTACAGTTACGTCCTGTGCATTGCTTACGACGCTGGTTATTATGGAGGTACATCATGCATACCGGTGGTAGGGGGGGTAGGGGGGGGGTTCTCACCTGAGCATGGAGGGCGGCAAGATCTCGCCCAGCGCGTGCATGGAAGGGGGCGGCGGCGGGGGGTCGTGGGGTCGCGAGTACATGCGGTCCCCGGTCTGGTTGAGCAGTTCGTTCATCTGGCTGTAGGGCAGGGCGGCCAGCGAGAAGGGCCCGTCCATGTGCTCCATGTACATGGGGGCCACCCTGGGGGGGGGGGGGGACGGACACCAGGGGGCGGAGACACACATGACACACGTTGCTGTGGGTGGGGCTTAAGCTCCCACTCTCCAACCCGCCCACACAGGTATAGCTCATAACATGTATGATGGGTCTATTGGATTTTAGGTCTGGCAGTGCACCAGTAGAGACACAACTAGTCCAGTAAATATACATTGTTACCACGCTGGTGCTGTTACTTCACCCTGCTATTGAAGATGTATTAGGGTCTATTAGGGCTGAACGATTATGGCAAAAATACGATTGTTGGAAAAAATGTGATTCTTTTGACAGATATTGCGATATGATTCACTTTGTCATTTTTGTCTGAAATTTGACATTTGTTTGGAGTCTAACAGTCTCTCTCTCTCTCTCTCTCTCTCTCTCTCTCTCTGCAGTGCTCCAGTCATTTCATCGTGGTGCTATGAATTTACATTTACACATTTTACCTTTAGCAAAAAATCGCAGCTCTTCCGATTTGGATATATTGCGATTTGGATCATATTTAGATCCAGAATACGAAGAAAACCCCTACGTAACCCCTGACTACTATTGAGAAAGTTAGCGTGAGTTGCACATGACTCTATAGGTGAATAGGCACCACCGCCATCCATTCTCTGCCACGGCCCAAGAAAGCGCAGCTGAATTCAGCCAATAATAAGAATTAAAAAGCGACAGTGTCGGCGGCGTGTCCGGAAACAATCACACGCCGGTGAGTCATAATACCAGCAGCCATCTATATTCGTTTCGGTGCTCGAAGCGAATCGCAATTCAGCGCCGTCATTGAGCACAGAGGTGGTCTTGTACAGCCCACACACAAACACACACACACACACACACACTGAATCTGAATGGATCAATGAACAGTCCCGAGTGGGGGGGGGGGGGGGAAGCAGAAACACATGGTTTTGTTTTTGTATTTTCAGATGAAGTGACCCCTTTGATTACCGCTCTGCTATCGCTGCCCCCGTCTTTAGCGTTTCCCCCGCCGTTGAGTTACTCAGTGCGAGCGTGTGGTGCATTAACTCAGTGCATTATTTCAGTGCATTATCTCCACAGACAACAAACACACAGATCGTCTCGCTGCGTATGCGTCAGCAAGCGATGCCCCGTTTATGCGCCCGTCGTTCTGGCAACGGAGGGAAGTAAAGTAAATTTCTCAGTCACAGTCAGATTATTATGAACCAGCAGCAGTATTGGGAGCCTGGCGTTTAACTGAGCGAAAAAAGGAGAGAAAAGCCAGCTTTCACTTGGAAATGCTTGCAGAAATCAATACTCCCAGTGCAAAATACACATTTGAAAATACAGTACATAGGCCTGCCATAAAGGAGATAAATAATATATATGGATGCTCTGAATGAGACTGAAAGAGACAATGATTGTGTGGGAAAAAATACCTATCAATATACAACAACAATTAATTAATCTCAGATAAAGGCCAAATGGTAAACCTGACGTCCATATTTGGACAATAGTCTGATCTACAGGTTGTGATGTCCATAACATGTCACGTACGCACGCACACACACACACGCACACACACACCACACACACGCGCGCGCACACACCTGTTGTCGTGGTAGGCGGCCATGGAGCCGTTGGCCTCGCGGTGCTGCTTCTCCTCGGCCTCCTCCTGGACAAGCTCCGCCCCCAGCGCCAGCTTCTGCCACTCCTTCTTGCGGTCGTGCGGCGCCCGCGGTACCTTCTCCACCTCCTGGCCGCGGTCGATGGCCTTCAGCTGGAGGGGGGGGTGATGAGGATGAGGAGGAGGATGATGATGATGATGATGATAATAGTGGTGATGATGAAGAACAGGAGGAAGAAAAGAGAATGGAGGAGGAGGAGGAGAATGTAGTTCCGTTTTGAATGTTCAATAGATACAGAAATAGGACACACAAAAAAGAGGAGAAAAGGTTGCGTTTTACTGCCAGTTCTTAACAGGTTTCTAACAGTAGCAGATTATGGTGGACGTTTCACTGTGCTTCACAATTTGGAAGGGATGAAGAGGACAACACATAAAAAGTGGGATTTTTTTTTTTACATTTCTGGTATTCGACAAACTCTCACACACACACACGCACGCACACTGCGTGTCTGCTCTCCAAATACAAAATGTGAACTGTAAACACACAAACACACACACACATGTACAGAAACACAATAAAACCGCACATACACACCCACACGCACATACTAAGATGCGGTGTGCGCAGCGGCTGTTGTCATAGCGACGACACTTTCAAATTGCTTTCCCATTTAGCGCTAAGAAGCAATATGGAATATTTCCATTGAGGGTGTAGCAACGCTATCTCACCCTCGCAGGCACACTCCATGGCCCAGAGCAGCGGCCCACTGTCCCCCACAAATAACGGCATTACGGCACACACACACACATTCTCTCTCACACACACACATGTTGTGTAAAAGTACCGCAGCCGAAGACGAGGGAATCATAAACACATTTAAGTCGAGAAAAAAAACAAAAAAACTGGAGAAGACCTCCCCCAAGTCCCAAAGACACTAACTCTAAAAAAACACACACACACACACACACACACTAAAATACAGTTTGTGTATCTTTTTGATGTAAAATGTTGAGGTTTTCCCACATACCTGCCCTGGAAGGTCTAAGTACCTATAGACCTGATCATACATGCGGGAGTCCTGCAACTACAAGAGCAACAACACAGAGAGGGGTGTGGGAGGGGGGGGGGTGGGGGGGTGGAGAGGGGAGGTACAACATTAACAGAGCACCACGAGATTCAGGAACAACAACACCGCAACATCGCCCCGCCGCTACAGTACAGCAGGTGGCGTACAACGTGTGGGCCCCACAATAGGACAATAGGAACAACAGAGAACAGACAAAACATGCGCACACAGGCGCGCGCACACACACACACACACACACACACACACACACACACACACACACCACACACACACACACACCACACACACACACACACACACACACACACACCACACGCGGGCGGGCCGCCACTTTTGGGGAAAAGTGCTGTTGAACAGAAAATGAGTGAATGACATGGGAACACACACGCATGTTTGGGGGGGGTTGGTAAGGTGGTGGTGGGGGAGGAATGGTGGTGTGTAAAACAAGAGACGAGGTGGTCAGGGAGCGTGTCACAAAAGCAAAGAAGACACTGGAAAACACACAGAGAACATGCTTCTGGGCGTTGACACGACAGCACCGGTGAACGATTGAAGGACGCATGCAAAAACAGAAAAAGATAAAACACAAGACAGTGTGTTCGCCTGGTGTGAGAACCGGACACTTCAGAGATCAGAGGCAAAAGGCGGGACAACCACCCGGTGCCGTTGACATACGCCGCTGGGTCAACCAAACCCAAGGAACTTGTGTAGGACTAGTTGGTGTATCTCAGGGAGCAGTGCAAGGTCCTTTCTCTCTTTGGTTATACAAACACCTTACAAACATAACTCAATGCAAATGTAGCCCAGAACAGACTTATTCTCATGTTTTAGAAATATGATGATGTGATCCGTTGTCATCCTGTAATTAATAGTGTAAGTGTGTGAATAGACAGCTCATCTCTGCGGCAAATATTATCGAGAGATTATTGCAGATCGCGTGGTGCGGAGCTTGGTGCGCTAATCTTTTATATTAGACCGTTCTTGTTAACAGCATACGTTTGCTGATACGGTGCAGCTGTTGGACAAGCCGCCGCATCAATTATGAATCGACCGGAGGATCCCAACCGGACTCTTTCAGTTCATCGGTCTCCTTCTCCACATTCGCATCGGACCTAATCTAATGATTAGCCTGTGGGCCGTTATGTCCTCCGCGTAACAAACTCTCTCTCTCTGGGCTACGGCCCCGCTGGGAGTAATGCCGTTATTTGCTCTTGCACACGGTGTTCCCAAGGCGCGGCCCAGCAGGCCTGCAGCCACACGAGCACATTTTGACCCTCACAAACCTGCACCTGTGCTGCGCCCCTGTGTGTGTGTTCCCGTGTGAGCGAGTGTCTGTGTGCGTGTGTGTGTGTACTTCATTGTTTTGGTATAAAACCTACACAGTAAGTACTATTAATAATGCCAATACTCATCCTGGATGTAATAGTTTACATTCGGAAGCCAAGGAGCTTGAAAAGCAAATGTACATTTAGGTGTAAATGACCTAAATGGTAAACTTCAATAATAATAATAAAATAATCATAATAAAAATTAGATTTTCCTGTAAACTGAATGTGTGTGTGTGTGTGTGTGTGTGTTTCTTTCTCTTGGTTAAAAACGAGGTTGAGAGAGGCAGCAAGAAACGTGAGAGAGAGAGAAGACTATTTTATATTGTGTCTACAGGAAAAGCCATGTACTGCAAGCCCCAGCTTACGGTACATGGCTACTGGCTACTATGCTCAAAATGTGCATCTCCACAATTAAGCTCACAACACAGAAGGGGGTGTCGTCAGCTCTGTTAGCAAACATATTATGCGGGTTGGCGAGTTGAACACAGCTCAACACGCCCACTCTACCCGACCCCACCCCAACCCCAACCCCACCCTGCACTGGTAGACAGACAGAGAGCTGGGGGAGGAGGGGGGGAGGGGGTGGGGACAGTGACTCACATTGATTAAATGCTCGTTCATCACAAGCCCATTACGGTCGATGAGACGGTGGGCGGAGGGAGGGAGGAAAACGGGTGCACGTGCACACCTGCGTGCACATTCACAGGGTGCACGCCAATTGACTCCCGTCCCTGGCAAATCCACTGTGTGTGTGTGTGTGGTGTGTGTGTGTGTGTGTGTGTGTGTGTGTGTGTGTGTGCCGTAGTAAA
>PIJE02000819.1:130000-140000 GCA_002895965.2 Coryphaenoides rupestris | reverse complement strand
GTGCCGTTCTGTGTCTGTGTGTGTGTGTGTGTGTGTGTGTGTGTGTGTGCGTGTGTGTAAGAAACCGGTTGGACAGCGAATCGCCGTGGGAGACGGGTGACTCCAGGGAGGGACAGTCGATGACTACTGCTGCTGCCGCCGCCGCTGCTTAGCTAGCCGTCTAATTAGCGATCCGTGGTGAGAAACAATGGCGGTGCTCCCCCGTGAAGAACCGCGGGGTAAACACAAGTTGACTTTGAAATCTGAGTCTACCCCCCCACCCCCCACCCCCTCTCAAGTGGGACAGATGGGTCTGCTGGAGGTTAGAAGCACTCCTGCTGTGCAGCCGGGTGTGTGTGTGTGTGTGTGTGTGTGTGTGTGTGTGTGTGTGTGTGTGTGTGTGTGTGTCTCGGTTGCACTCTGCCGCTCAACCAACCTGTAGCCCGAACCAAATGAGCCTTGCTGTGACCCGTCAACCAATCGAAAGATGGTGAATGTGCGTGTCTGTGTGTGCATGCATGTGTGCGTGTGTGTGTGTGTATGCGTGTATATGTACGTGTGCATGTGTAATGTGTGTCTTGTGTGTGTGTGTGCCCGCTCACCTTCTGTTTCCGCCTCTCCTTCCTCTTGTCCTCCGTGTCCTGCAGCATCTTCTCCCTCCACAGGTCGAAGAAGTACGAGGGGTTGGTGTAGAACTTCAGACCCTCCTTACCGTCATCCCTACACACACACACACACACACACACACACACACACACACACACACACACACACACACACACACACACACACACACACACACACACACACACACACACACCTTTAGGACACACACACACACACAGCCCAGTAGAGGTCATTTTGAAAGTCACAGAGGAGGATGCAAGGTTAACCTTTAGGACACAACACACACCTCCATCATCTCTCTCTCTATGTTTCCGGTGGTATGTTTCTGGCCGGTGGTATGTTTCCAATGGTATGTCGTTTCCGGTGGTATGTTGTTTCCGGTGGTATGTTGTTTCCGGTGGTATGTTGTTTCCGGTGGTTTGTCGTTTCTGGTGGTATGTTTCTGGTGGTACGTTTCCGGTGGTATGTTTCCATAAAGGAAGGTTCACCGCATGCAAAGGAAGTGGTTCCAAAAGCCAGGAGCAGGGGTTGGGGGGGAAAGAGGCTAATGAAATGCAGGAGAACAGTGGAGAGAGGATTCTGTGTGTGTGTGTGTGTGACTGTGGGGTACTTGATGTTTGCTTGGGTGAAGTCATTATGATAATAATGCTTAATAATAATAACAACCATATTCTCTCTGTGTATAAATGTGTGTGTGTTTGTCTGCAGGCAAACGTTTGTAAGTGTGCTCGGGGAGGGGGGGTGTCCAGTACGGACACATCCCTGCTGAGAACTGGACAAGAGAGGAGAGGAGAGAGGACTGGAGGGGAGTAGAGAAAAGGGGAGGTGAGGAGGGGAGGGGAAAGGAGGAGAGAAGAGGGGAGCAGCGGAGAGCAACAAAGACGGCACAGAAATTAGATGAAAAGAGATGAAACAGCATGGAGAGAGAGAGAGAGAGAGAGAGAGAGAGAGAGAGAGAGAAACTCCAGGGTGGGGTAACTAACATTATCAAGATAAAGGGAGAGACAGTGAAATGATGAATCACAAGGGTGGGGAGGCGGCGCGAAGAGGGAAGAGGGGGAGGGAGGGAGGAAGGGGAGAGGGGGAGGGAGGTGGGAGGTGGGGGGGTTGGGGGAGGGGGGTGCAGGGCTCGTGTCTGCAGAAGTCCCAGCCAGCCCCACGTCGGCACTTAGGAGCAAGCGGCACCGGTGCCAACTAAGCCAGGTGTCTCTGTCTCTATCTCTCTCTCCCTCTCTTCCTTTCTCTCTCTCTCTCCCTTCCCTGGCACTCGGGGGTGTACTTGTGCGGTGGAATTACAGGCTATTGGTTCTGATTAAAGAGTGACCTCCTTAAAATGATGCACTAGCCAGGGGCGACATCATTATCATCATCATCATCACTATCATCATAATCTGGAGCCCCGGTGGTGAGCCTGCTGACGTGGACTTCATTGTTGGTGGCGACGGGGCGGAGGGCAACAGCGAGGCGGCTTTTGTTGAGAGGACGGGAGGACGCACAGTGTACAGTATCAGTGTCTGGCTGGCGTGTACGGGACTGAATGAATGACTGTCTGTGTGTGTGTGGTCTGTGTCTGTGTGTGTGTGTACCACCGGTAACATCAACGGATGCCATCTCAAGGATTTCGAACCCGCAACCTTCCCAATGGCTCAATTTGTGCGCCCTCGCGCGTGTGTCTTACAGCAGCCTCTGTGACATCGAATGTACGTGGTATCTCTGAGAGCCAGACAGCCAGGCGTGCAGAGCCAGTCGCCCCCGCCATCAGGCAGCAGACGGCCCCGCCTACCTGCGGCCTCCCCCCCTCTTACTACTGCCTCTGGCCCTGTTCCCGGCCTAAGCAGTTAAATATACGCCCGTCCCACCAACAATAGCCGCTGAAACACCACAGCTGCTGCCTCTTTCCTCTCTGCATATGAAGCGTGTGCGCGCACACACACACACACACGCACACACACACACACACACACACACACACACACACACACACACACACACACGCACACGCACACACACACTCCCATCGGGTTCATAAAGTATTTCCCTCTGGCCGAGGCATGCCAACAGTATTAGATAGAGAGTGGAGATCATGTCGGGGGGGGCGGGGGGGGACAAACTAATGGAATTGGTGGTTAAAAGAGTGGTTCACATGGTTATGTGTCTCCGGCTGGCTGGCTGGCTGGCTGGCTGGCTGGCTGTGTTGCCAACAGCCTGGCTAGCAGCCTGGACACCCGGGCTAAGCTACATGCTAGCTAAAAGCTAAATGTATTGCATTTTTCAACAAACAAACAAACAACCAGACGTGAGGCAAAAATACATAACAAAGGAAAAAAAAGAAAATGGAAAAAGGGCGGTGTACTCAAATTAACACATACATCTATAAATAGATGCTTTTTTCAATCAATTGAGTAATTATCAACCGCCGTGTTTATTATAATTGCCAAGCCAAGTGTGGACCTGATGATTGGATTCACTTTAGGATTACTTGGTTGAGTTAGTCATCGTGAGAATAGTAACACAATGCTACGGCAGGGTGTGTGTGTTTGTGTGTGTGTACCAACACAGCACACACACACACACACACACACACAGTATGAGACGAGAGCCATCCTGCCGCCCCCTGGCGCTTGGTCTGGGAGACCCCCGGTGTGTTGTGGTGTAGTAGCACTGGCTGACCTGTAGGGCGTGAGGATGTTGAGGGGCGGCGGCTGCTCGCAGGTGTGGAAGGTCTCGTTGAGCGGCACGGGCATCGTGTCGCGGTCGAACAGCTGCTGGTCCTGCACCGTGGAGCTCCGGAAGGCCTTCCGCATGGTGATGTCCTGCAGAGACACTGCAGGCAGGCAGGGAGGGAGGGAGGGAGGCAGGGAGGGAGAGAGGGTGTTGGATCGAGGTTTGGTTCATGTATTTCTCTGTATGATTTAGGTATTAAAAAAAGGGGTTCAGTAAATGCATTGGTATGTGTGAGAGGTGTGGCGGCAGCTAAAAACACACACACACACACACACCCAACCCCGCACAGTCCACCTCAGTGCCGGCTATTGACATTTAGCCGTGCACAATAAAGCAAATTACGCTCATCGTTGCTGCCAAAGCTATAAAACTATTGCACAAAAAAACGCTAAAATCATCAAACTCGGGTCCAAGTCTGGTTTGGTCCACTTAACCTGAGCGGAGGTAATTCCATCCATCCATCTATCCAGCGCCCGGACTAGACCAACCAAGCCCAGCCTGTGCCTGTCCAAGAGTAATTGCCCTTTTATCAAATGGAGGCAGTTGACATTTGAAAAAAAAAGGCATAAAAATCTGACCAAAAAAAACCTACAAATCATGACAACAGGCGGCCTCGGGAAATGGCAAAGTGCAAGAGGAATACAATTTGCAAGAAGTTGGAATACAACAGAGGCCAGAGGAAATGCGGAGACCTGGGCAAGCAGTTTGCAATCAGATCGGGCCGCTAAGCGCCAAGAGAACAAGCGACTGGCTGTCCGCTCAGCCGCCTCCAGGGACCGACGAGAGGAGTAGACTCCTGTGTGAGTGTGTGTGTATGCGTGTGCGTGTCCCGTTCTCCTCGCAGTTTATCGTATCATGTGGCAAACAGATAAAGACATCGATACAGCCTACTGTTATTAACTCGCCATCGGCAACAACAGCAACCACCACCACCAAAAGAAAACAAATGAAAAAAAATGGCTCATATGTGCAGTGCTCACGGTGCTGTGTAAAAATAAATTAAATACATAGCATAGGTTTATGTTGTTACCTTGTCAACACATTTAGACACCATGTGGGAAAGCACTTTAATACAATTTGCATGCTCTTGGGTTAGAGACTGTGGGCACGGAAGTCCTTCAGCTCTGGCTGCTGCAGCAGATGTGTTCAGCTCCCGGTTGAAACCCTTTGGTTATTTGGGCATTCTCAACTCCACTCTTCATCCCGGTATCGTCTGAGCAGTAGTGGACACGAGACCGACAACAGCACACCCGTTTTGTCTCTTTTTTGGGGGGGGGGTTTTGGCTGCCGGCTCCTAACCCTCTTTGTTCAGCCTGTTTGGCAGCGTGGGTGTCCTGCCTTTTGCTTGTGTAAAATATCTGTATTTTATTTCTATGATAATAATAATAATAATAATAATAATATAATAAACTTTATTTATATAGCACCTTTCTAGACATGAGTCACAAAGTGCTGATCAGTATTATACATTTTTTATTACCCCTCACACTTCTGCGACATAAAGGCACGAACATTTTTGTAAAAAGCCAGCCCTGGACCAGACCGGCAGCCGACAGGTGGGAGTTGGCCCCGCGTCCAATCAAACGGGGGGGGGGGGGGGGTGTTGTTTTGGCAAGAGCCACAGACTCGCCATGCCACGGGAGGTCACCAACATGTCAGATGGTGTCGGACAAGGGCATGACATCGGTGAGAGAGAGAGAGAGAGAGAAAAGAGAGAAAGAGAGAGAGAGCAAGTGTGTGTGTGTGTGTGTGAGTCAGCAAGTGTGTCACGGAGGAGCAGAGGGTGACGCAGCCTCCATCGCTGTGTTCGTTATCAGCGACATAAGTCTTGTTTATGTCCTCTCTCGCCCTCGCGCTCTCCCTCTCCCTCTCCCTCCCTTCCACAGCCCTTTCAGAAAGTATACGGCTAAATTCACTCCTGGCTGATAAGAAGTGCAGGTGCCGTGGCCAGCTTTTCTTTACAAAGTTTGTGTTGCATTAAGAAACACTCTCGCCTTCTCTCCACTCTGGTATCTCTCGCTACGGTCCAGACCCGTGCATTAGAACCGCTCCTCTCTTGTTTCCTTGGAACTATTTTGTCCACATATCTCTCATTTCCCTGCTGGCATTGTGTCTTATTGAGTTGGGTTATTATGTTAGCCATGTGTCTTGCCTCTATGCCCCCCCCCCCACCCTCTCTGCCAACCAGGCGTCCCCCTCACCTCTTCCACAGATGATTTATTTTCCTCTCTCTCTCTCTCTCCCCTTCTCTCTCCCTCTCTGTCTCAGGTCAGAGAGTTCTCTGGAGGTCTCTGTTGTGGAGCCGGAGAGGCTACTTTAACTCCTTCTGATTCTTCCCTTATACGATATCACTCTCCGAAAGATTATGAGAGATCACACACACGCACACGCGCACGCACACACACTTTGATATCTGGATACATGTGGTCTGAAGTTTATTTATTTTTTTGGTTAACCAAGAGCAACAAAAGAGCTCTGTGTGTGTGTGTGTGTTGCTGCCTCATCCTTCCGCTACAGGCTCCTCGGCAGTCAAAATGTGGTAAGAAGAAAAACGTACTGGCACCGACAACCAGGAGACGGAACGATACGAAAGGAACAAGAGACAAAGGGGAGAGAGACAGAGACAGAGAGACAGAGAGAGAAAGACAGAGAGAGAGAAATACAAAGAGAGGGGAAGCAAGATAAAAGCGTCTCAAATGTAAAATTTATTGAAAGCATAACGCCATGCGATGCATCATCATCATCATTGGTTCGGGGGGGCATCCTATTCATCAGGGTGAACCAGAATGTTGGGGTTGGGTGAGGGATTAATCAACAGGGGGGGGGTGGATGAAAATAGAAAGATCACAAAAAAGGGCAAAAATAAAGGTTCAAAACCACAAGGGAGAAGTTTATTTACAGATGGAGGGGGGGTGGTGGAGGAGATGGGGGGGGGAGCATGGGCGAAAGCAGATAGAAGAACTTAATAGAAAGAGAGAGGAGGAAGAGGAGGAGGAGATAAAGCCAGGAGTTAGTGGCCTGTGGCGGCCTCCTTCTCCTCCTCCTCGCCGTGGCTTCGGTGGCCTCCAGTAAGAGGCTGCAGGCCGGCGCTGATATAATAGTGCCATTAAATACGGGATGCAGGCCATTAGTTTGGCTGGCCAGTGCAAAACGCACACAGGGGGAGAGAGACAGAGAAAGAGAGAGGGGGAGAGAGAGGGGGGAGGACAAATAGCGTCTGCATGCGATGGAAGGCAAAGCAAAGATCAATCACAGAGATGAGAAAAAGGGGGAGGGCCCGGGGCTGGGATAACAACAAAGGTGGGGGAGGGGACAGAGGAGGAGAGGTCAAAGGGGTGGGGTGGGAGGAGGTGAGTGTGTGTGTGTGTGTGTGTGTGTGTGTGTGTGTGTGTGTGTGTGTGTGTGTGTGTGTGTGTGTGTGTGTGTGTGTGTGTGCGCGTGTGTGGGGAAGGGGGGGATTGCGGTGGTTGACCAGGAGAGGAGGAGAAGATATAATGACCGAGGCCTAGAGGGCAATAGGAAGGACAACACTCTTAAAAGGCTGGAGGGAGTGTGTGTAGCTGTGTGTGTGTGTGTGTGTATGTGTGTGTGTGTGTGTGCGCGCGCGCGCATCGGGAAACAAGATAAAGGACTTTTGACCTCCATGACATGGCATACATCTCTTCCTGTTTGCTACCTCTCTGACCTTCCTGTGAGTGGCCAATCATTCACCCCCCCCCAACCATCAGTTCTCACACACACCACACACACACACACACCACACACACACACACACACACACACACACACACACACACACACACACACACACACACACACACACACACACACAAATCAATCTCCTTGAAAGCAAACCATCGGGAGTGTTGTGACAGCATCACCTGGGGCGAGGGGGCAAAGGAATCCGGCCAATGCTCCAAAGTTTGATGGTGAAACGGACCACTTGGTCAGTATTACAACACACCACTGTGAACATTGAGTCCTGGAAGTGTGGTCAGATTTTTAGCTTCTTTCCATGAAATAGGAGTTTTCAATATTTTACCCAAGATTACTGGGACTCTACTTGAGGCCCGCGTGCGCATTACATCGTAATGAGTCCCAACGTGAATGGCAAGAGACCAATTTGAGATTGCTTAGTGGTGTGCCCGCTGGCAAAGTCAAGTCCAGAGGAATGAAGACGTGTTCTGTGTTATGGTGGCTAGACTGACTATCCATCTATCTGGAACTGCAGGATCATTATGAACCGGTATATGTGCCGCAACGTTCTGGATGAAATGTAATCCTGAGTCCTGAGTATTGTAGCAATGTCGGTTATTAAAAAGAGAAAAAATGTGGCCAACTTTAATAAGTGAAATGTCTCCGTCTCCTTATGTCTTATTCTTCAAACTTTTAGTCCGATACCCAGTAATGAAATGGGCCACAGGCCGCCAGGCTCCTCCCTCGCTCTCTCCCTCTCTCTCTCTCCCTTCCAGTCTCTCTTGTGTTCTACATCTCTCTGTCTCTCTCACTTTTCAGTTTCAGTGGGATATTAGGACGGGAAAGTCTGTGTATTTTAATCATATTTTACAGAAGATAGACAAAAAAAAAATGTATTAGCAGCATAATGTAAAATGAGAATAGAAAAATAAACACACACACACACACACAAATGCTTCTTCATTCGTGGTACGCAAATCATCCTTGAGTCGCGGTCCAGAGGGCGGACACCAGAGGCACCGCAGTCCTGCTCCACCCCCTCCCTCCCCCCCTCCCTTATCTGGGTCTCGCTACAGCGGTGATTTATCTCCCCCTTCCCAGCAAGGCTCTCACCTCCCCACCCCCAGCTTCCCATCATCACTGCCACCACCTCCACCACCTCACTCACCCCCCCTGCCCCCAGCCTCACCTCCCTCCCCACAGCATCCCATCCACACCTGACTCACAGTGAGTCAGTGCTGGTGCAAGGTGCTTCAAATGAAGTTTCTCAGGAGGGAGGGAGGGATGGATGGAGGGGACAACGAGTCTGAGAACCTAACCCTAAGACTTGTGCCAATCCCTGTCGTCCTCGTAAAAAAACGGGACTCCCCCCACTTCACAATTCAGTGATCATTAATAAGAGGATTACCATTTATTTATGTGTGGAGGCACGAAACGTGAAGTGATAAGAGCAAAGGAATTATTTATAATGTGATAATAAAAACACAGCAAAAACACAATTTGACAACCACATGCTTCACCGTGGCCTTGCTGTGAAGTATCTGGCGGTTGTGAGTGACTGATACTTGATCTCCCACAAGGACCACCTACGGACTCATCGTGGCATTCCCACGGTGACCCAAAATAAAAACGACTATTCTTTTTCGATCTCGATCGGATTTGTAGTCTTCGGAATCTGTCGCACGTGAAATCGCGTCCATTTCAGCCGCTAAACTGAGAGATCACATCTGCAGCCTGTCATGGCGGTCTCACTGAAGTTCTTCTGGTTTTTGTGTTTCCCCCCACAGTCTTGTAGAGATGCGTCCAAGTGTTTTACACTCGGCTGGTTTTTACTGCAGTGCCACATCCTCCGGAACCATCCTTCTCCCCAACCCCCCAAACCCCCCACCACCACCCACCCACCCTCCCTCCCTCCCTCCCCCATCACCCATATGTCGTTTGACTGCAACCGAGCACATCTTTATCCTCAGTGTTTGAAAGCACTAGCTTCGGGCGGAAGGGAGAGTCAAGTCAAGAGCACTGTAAATTATACTGGGAAGATAAAGCAAAGGAGCTCGCATGAACGCACGCACGTGCACACACATGTGATACTTCTATGTTTTGAATTTGTGAAACCCCAAAGTACCAGATGTACGGTATGCGGGGTGAGAGAGAGAGAGAGAGAGAGAGAGAGAGAGAGAGAGAGAGAGAGAGAGAGAGAGAGAGAGAGAGAGAAAGAGAGAGAGAGCGCGATTTGCGGGCTTAATTCAACCAATTGGACAGTGATCATGACAGCTGTGCAGACCTCCAATTGGCTGTCCTAGGAGGGGGTCTAGATTCTGCCGTTGCGTGTGACTGAGCCGGTTCTGACCGCACGCTTTTGGCGGGATCACACTGGTGACAGCGCACGAGCACACACACTCTCTATTCTATTCGCTATTCTACATCCTGCTGCATACACAGTGTATGGAAACGTTCAAGGAGGAAAGAGGGGAATGTGTAGGAGTGAGGGGAGGCAGGATAGAAGGCAGATGAGTTGCACGAGAATGGGTTGGTGGGGAGGGAGGGTGGAGATGGTGGGAGAATGGTGTGAGAACAGCAATCCTGAGGGTGAGGAGGTCAAGGGATTGCATGTATGGAACATGCTATGGTGGTGGTGGTGGGATGGGGACGGGGGGGGGGGGGGACGGGGTGGCTGGTGGTTGACGAACTGCAGATTGCAACGAAGGAGGTGGTGGGGGGAGGGGGGGGATTACATTTATAAATGATGAGATATGATGAGGGGGTTTATCGTGACCTAAACTGCATGCACGTGCATTGCACTCCTTGTCGTACTCCAGCGGCGGTGATTTCAGATTCAAAAGCTGGTTGTTTGGGGCCGGAGCAGACATCGAAGTGCTGGTCGCACAGCTGGTCCCGGGGAAATTAAATAAATCGATCCGGCGCCACAGAGCGTGGGATCGCCTCGTCATCGGTACTCCAGCTCTCCCTCCCT
>PIJE02000819.1:77500-125000 GCA_002895965.2 Coryphaenoides rupestris | reverse complement strand
TCCCAAGATTTGCCATCGTCAGTTAGATATTGTGATTGCAGGAGTATGTTTTTATGTAAAAAGGTAGTAATATGAGGCCCTTCCTCAGTATTCACTGGGCCGGTAAACTTGTCGTCTAGGGGATGGAGGTAAACTTAGTAGACTAGACTGAGATCACATTAGCAGGATCAGAAGGATAACATGTAAAAACAGAATAAATTAGTAAAACATTATTGCATCAGTCTCTTACTACAAACGCTATTTGGCAGCCTGGAACCCTTTCTTTTTTGTGTGTATGTACTGTAGGGCCTATGGGAGGACAGACCACAGAGATGTATGCTGCTGCAAACAGAGGGATTACAACCGCTTTAGTTTACAGTCCTTCGGAGTAGTAGGCCAGACTTTTAATCAGTACAGACATGAAGGCACATTGTTCCCCCAGCGTCGGCTTCCAGTCCACAGACATCCCCCCTCATGGGGTCCCGCTGGTTTAAGTGTGCCTGTAAGACAGAAAACCCCCCCTCGCATTAGGGGCCCCCGTAGAAAATCTAAAATGATGCATCTTCTGTATACAACAATAATCAGGCCTCTGGACTATTTTTTTCTGTTTTTGCCGTGCGACGGCCAATTTGCACGCGCACTCAGCCTCGCAGAACCAAAGACAGGCCGTGATTGGTTGGTTCACAAATCGGCACGCCGGCATGCAGTTCTCGCATGGGCGACTCTAAATTAGGCTTGAGCGTGTAAGTGCATTCATTGTTGCGTTGGATACTAGCCCTCAATAAACCTCATCATCATCAGGTCAGATAATCACATCGAATCTTTTATGGACCTGACAAAAAAAGCTAAACAAAGTGTAGCTTAGGCTCTTCAGGTGCATTCATACAGTGTCAAAACCGGTCCCAAACCTCTCCCTGCAGTCCTCACTGGGTGTAATAATGCACCATGTTCAGCCCGCTTCAAATCTTGTCAGATTTCTGACTTGTGAAACCTCTCCACAAAAAAAAACAAACAGCAGCAACGACTGGATCAATACGTTGACACAGCAAGCAGGGACCGGGAGGACCACAAGACAGCCTTAAATCAAAACACCTCGTGGTGGAGATGGGGAAGTAGGCTGACGATAAAGGGGGCTGTGTGGAAGGAAAGAGATACGAGCAAGAGAAGAAGAGGAGCCGGCTGTGAAGGGTGTCAGGTGACAAGAGAGCGAGAGAGAGAGAGAGAGAGAGAGAGAGAGAGAGAGAGAGGTGTGAGGAGAAGAGAAAAGTTATTTTAGAGTGTGAGAGAGAAAAAACGGGCGAGAGACATCCGGAAAGGAAACAGGATTTATTATGGAGACACGTGGTGTGGCTGACAATGTCATAGCAACGTCCCGGCTGAACCCAACACGGCGGTTGAACCCAACGTGTGACAAACCCCCCCCGGAACAAAAGCAGATGTCATTCACAGCCCTGCCGTCACATGACACTGATTATGTTCCTACAAAAAAATTATATATAGGTCAATTCTACCAAAGAGTAGCCCGTTATAAGCGCGGTATCTTTGCTCCACTGCAAACCTAAAAATGAACTTACAAAACGGGTCAAGTCCAGCAAGCAAGCATTCTCCGTAGCGTCGTGCTGAGCAGTAGGGGGCGTGTGCGCTCGCTATGCCGTATGGTATGCACCCGATATATATAGATTTCTGGGCTTCTGGATCAATTCCCACAACCTATTCAGCGTGCTCGGTGCTCACAAACCTCTCTAAACACGGACATAAACAAAATACAAATAAACACCCTTGACAGGGCCGTAAGAAAAATAAATGACTTTTTGGCAACTAGGGCCCCCAATGAAACCAGAGCTACTATAGAGGGAGTGCCATTGACTGCAATACAAAAGGCAAAAAACTGCAGGAGCAGATTCCTTATTTTCTACTACAGTCATTCAGACGATGCTGAATGGAATCTCATTGACAAGCAGGAACCTTGGTTCCTCTGTGCTACTTATCTCGCTTCTCTCGCCCACACTACTGCTGCTGCAGCAGAACACACATGAGGTACTAGTACTGTGGCCACATTGCCCATCCGATTTACAACATCCTTGCTCTTGTCTTGCTTAGTCCCGCCTCCTACCCATCCATTAGACACTAGCCACCCCCTCCCCACCGTCAATCCCCCCCCCCCCCCCCCTAGGGGTTTCGCTCATCTCGGGTGTTGGCGGTGGTGCTACCCGCCATCAGCCATCACCATAGCGACGACCGCAGTGGGCTCTCTCGATGGTCGCATTGCAATTTTCCAGGAGAGGCGCGAAAGGCAAGCGGGTTGGTGTGGAAGGGAAGCGGGTGAGGAAAGCATGGGATGGGATATCAGTTGGAGCCAGCACTCGCATGGGCGAGTGTTGGACCGATGATGAGCAGAGAGATGCAGAGAAAGAGATGCAGAGAAAGAGAGAAAGAGAGAGAGAGAGAGAGAGAGAGGATGGCATGACAAAAAGAGAGAGAGAAAACCAAAAGGCACTCCTCCATTGTTAGGGGCCCAGAGCAGGATGTAAGGGCACGTGTCTCCGGAGCGCTGGGGTGGGCCTCATTGCACCCGGGACAATGCGTCCAATGAGCCTCTAATGAACCCCCTAATAGAGCGTTTACTCACTCATACTGCTGCACAATAGAGCCGAGGACCCCCAGGGGGCCCACGAGGTCAAGGGGACCCCCGGGCCCCACGTGTGTGAAGTGTGTGTGTGTATGTCAACGGCAGACTATTGTATGGATCAACAGTCACACACAGGTTAAAGAAACACACACGCACACGCACAGATATCACACTATTGGTGCGTCATTACACGACAGATGTGTGTGTTCAAGTAACAACACAGTGTTACGTTTGGTGAGCCGCACACAAGGCTTGTCAGGGCAGGGTATGCAGTGCTAATGATTATTCTGCCATTTTGTCGATGATAGTTGGGTTTTTTCATCAAGGTATTTAAGGGGAATTTTACACAATATAGATAGGCCTAAATACCACAAATTCCATGAATTCAAAATACCATTCTAAACCGTCTAATTGAGGCTCATTGAAGTATTAAGAAATAAAATGTCTGGTATCAGATTAAAACTACTCTTCCTTTCTCTCCGACGTTTCAAACCTCATATTTGATCAGTTTAAGGACATATCTCCTCAGCGTAATTAATGTATACTATAAAACTGGGTAAATCGACATCTTCATTTCATGAGGATACATGAATACCAATTCAATACCAAGACGATAAATGTTGAATTATTGAATAAAAATGTTAAATGTTTAATTATTACCCAGCCCTACTACTTTGTCAATCAGTGGTGCACAGGATACTTTAAGTCAGTAAGAGTTAATTCATCATTCGTTCCTAATGCTTTTGTTTTTTACATGATTATCAAATCAAATATAATTGTTGTAATTGGTTAAAAGGTAGGCACATTTCAGCTATTTTGCTATGGCATATTGACTTTGGACATGGCTATTGGGCACCACTATACAAGGCTGAAATGGTAAAAAAAAAAAAAAAGCCTTTTTCATTCAAAACTTTTCTCCCGTCTGCAATCCCAAGGGAGCTCATTCAAATCATTTGAAAGAGACCCTGAGCATTACCAAGTGCCTAACCGACAACAAGGACATTTTGCAGTGCCTTGCATTTCTCCGCCCTGCACTATAAACAGAAGCAAACATAAAATGCTGAAAGGCGTCCAATCAGGAGAGGCGGCAGAGCAACACTGACCAATGGCGGGGGAGCAGGGATCAAACTGGTATGAGGGGTCCCGGCAGCTGGTTTCGATCAGTAATTCAGATGCCTTAAGCAAAGAGAAACTTCTTTCCCATGCTCGTGTACTAGAAGGACACCACAACGGGGAGAAGGAAACGGTCTTTGTATACTGCGCTGGACGCACAGTATCACAGCAAACACGTTCTATTGGTTGCTTGTTGTTGCTGTTGTTTATCAGCAGGGAGTGTTTCTGATAAGGAATGTGTACATTTGGTAGAAATATCACCCAAAGTTGGCTTGAACCTAGATAGCAAGATAATATCATCTAGATAACATTCACCATGAGATATGAAATTGTCACCCAATGCAAATCTCATTTTTGCAAAACCCGGTGAGGGTTCACTCAGATTACATCAGGGTTCAGATATGAGGGACACAGAAACACACAAAGCATTGCTTCTATATGTGCGTGTAACACAGTTGACATGGGTCCTCGATGGTAAACCTCACTCCCCGACACCTTAAATGTGCTCTAATTCGCCAACCTGAGCCGCTGCCGTCATTTGGCTTTTAGACCTACCGGTTTGACAGTCCCGCCGTCAAATTCCGGGACGGTCGGCATTTCGAGCCATGCGTGCGTCGGACAGCTGAACTGCTCGTTACTCGCGTGGCATGTGTAGTAGTAGTAGTAGGAGTAGTAGTCGTCAGGCGTTGTTTCAGGCGTGCCACCCTGATGGACACGGTGACGGTTTAGTCTGAGGTGTATCTGTGTTACGCACTCTCCCGCCGCCCGGGGCTCGGGGGAACAGGGCACGATGAAGTGGGTGCCCTGGTTTTTTGGTTTTGTCTGGCAGCTTTGTTGACAATTAAGCTGGACGCCAGCTGCCCCCCACCCATGTGGATTCTGGTGTCTCGCCAACACAGCTCTCAATGGACACGCTCTCCAATGGATTATTCCACACCTGGATGGAATGACTGGCTGCCAATTAAAATGCTGTGCCCCCCGTCCTCATCCCCCAATCGGCAGTGACATGACACCTTCTGGGGGCCCCGCGACAGCTACCTACCACACACATACACACGCACACACGGCTAAAAATACAGCGATCTACTGTCAGGTTGGCCACAAGGAGCGGTGCCAACTAGCCTCACCGATAGAGGAATACTAACCCAGTATGTGTTGCGCTGGAGGAAAATTTTTTAGCCGTAACCTCGACTGCTTTAATATTTTATAGTTATGCCTCATGATACGTGCATATAGGATACGTAGGCCTGAAATGTAGGCGCGTGTGTGCCTGTGTGTGTGCGTGTGTTGTGCATTGTACAATTGCAGCCCCTGGTCGACATGACAAATGCCAGGACAGCTCGTATTTCTTGTGATAAAAAAGCGGCCGCTCCGGTCGATAATAGGGCTGTTTGCTGTCCATAATAATAATAATAATAATAATATAATGTTGCCTGACAACCACAAACCAAAAACTGGGTCAAAGCAGCTGGTCATCTGCTTCCACCAGTGGATTTGCCCTGGAACACTGGAATGTATAGGCCTATATATGAGGCAATCCCATGAGGCATGAATGAGGCATGTTTGCTGTTAATGGAGTCTCTCCTGAAAAATGCAATGAAATACAGGCCTATTAACAAATAGGAGAACATACAGTACGTCAACAAAGAAAGCCCATATTGTATGCCTTTTTGTTATTAATTCATGACCATTGTCCCTGGGTTTCATTTAAATATGTGTAATATGGGTTTTACCCATTGTATTTACAAGGTCTGACATAGAAATAGTCCACTTCAGAAATTAGGTGAGGTTAAGTGGTCACAAGAGGGTGTGTAATATCTGTAATGCCTCAATTTAATTGTACTTAATAATCTGGGGACCAGAGATGAAAAAGAATGCTAGCAGGCATAATTTGGTTTTTTCAACCCTGATTAACTCAAGCATAAACAATAAAAGCCAAACCCCACAGAGACCTTGAGTGTGATTCGACCGAAACACACTGTATATACATTTATATATATCCCTTCTCCAAGCAAGTAGACTGTGCTTTGGAGAGTCATTGATTCATCCATTCATTTAACAAACATGCTGCATCATCACTACAGAACAGACGGGGCTAAATATTCATGGTTGTCGCGTGTGTGCCAACGTACGTATGCGGACGAGTAGCACGTCTAACGAACGCACCAACGTCAAAGGCGTATGTGCTGAGTCCACACAAAAAGAGAGAAGACCACAGCCATGAATAATGAAGGGCTTCCGCCAGCTAATGAATGTCTTGGCACGTGCACGGCTCCACGGCGGCGTTTGGGGGTGGAGGGGCGGTTATACCGTCTCCTGTGTGAAAAATAACTTGTATGTGCTGAAGAACACGCCAGGGGCCACATGTTCACGCCGACCAACAGGCGTTTTTCAAAAGGCCAAATCATTCAAATAAAGTGACCACGTCAGCCAAGAGAAGTCCAACACACAGGTTACCTCATCATCATCACATGAGATCACTCGCCTTTTCTCCAAATTAGCTATTCGTGGTTATTATTATTACAACATCAGTGTCTGTTTGCATGTCTTGTGATTGTAAAATAACAGGCCTATATCTGAATGTGCAATGTTCTCATGTGCAATACTACTCCTCACTACTACTACTTCTCAATATCATTGGCAACTTGTTTGCTGACTGAATATCATACCTTTTAATATTTCAATATTTTTCTTAGGCTTAGATTCACTGTAAATATGTTATTTTATTTGTATTATTCTTTATTTCTCTATTGTTATAATTCTACTGCCATGCAACCTCTGGCACAAGAATTTCCCTCGGGATGAATACAGTTTCATCTTATCTTATGTATTCAAGTTATTGTATCGTAATGCGACCTCAACTCTTTCAATTATTGTGTATTCATTGATGTTGTTTAAACAAATCAGTTATGTTGTTTATGGTTGTTGTGTGATGTGTGGAGTCTGGGCCCCAGGAAGACTAGCTGGCTACAGCGTTACAACCCATATCAGCTAGGGATCGTTTCAATCAACAAATAAACAAACGCATAATAAACACAACAGGTGTATGTGCACTGGGTCCAGGATTAACTAACCTGCCACCACCAGCCAATGGTGGACATATTTGACTATTAGATTTGCCCACTCTGGCAGGTAAAACACACACACACACACACAGACACACACACACACACACACTTTGGAGCTGTAGGTTGTGAGCTTTGTGAATTTCCGGGAACCAGCCATGGTATGCTAGTAAAAGAAAACCTAAGTAAAAATAGAAGAGGTGATAGAGGGACAATCAAGAGCAGCAACGCAGTGGAGGCAGCAGAGGGAGAGCAGCTCACATGCTACCTCATGTGAATACCACACCGCCGTCATGCCATCGGTGCACTGTGGCTCGCCATCCATTACTGCACCATGTGTGACAATTCGTGGTTCTCTCTGAGTCATCGGATTCAGGGTGGCCAGGCTGAGGGATATTAATACAGATAGTCAAGAGGTAGAGGGACAATACTTTTTCAAGTTTGCGCAGATACGGATCTGTTAGCGACTAGCGTTTTATCGGACAATACCTCATTGTGTTTTAATTAGCCACCTCTGCAGGAAGTCGTCCTCTCGCTTATATGCCGCTGTGTAAATATGTATGTACAGATCGTAGAACCTAATTCATGTTTTTGAATACGAAAAAGGAAAATCGGACTTGATTCTCGTGGGATAGGCCAATCCTCAGTCAGAAGAACCAATAGGATGCCTCATGAAGGGACCGAAGCAAGCGATGGGTTGAGAAAGCAGTTTGTGGGTTTCGATCTCGCCAGAATAGCAGATTAAATGCACTGCTCAGAGTTAATTTCTCAATAACACCAGCAATTATAGGGAATGGAAACGGGCCACGGTGGAGAGAGAGAGAGAGAGAGAGAGAGAGAGCGATTTGCGGGCTTAATTCAACCAATTGGACAGTGATCATGACAGCTGTGCAGACCTCCAATCGGCTGTCCCAGGAGGGGGTCGAGATTCTGCTGTCACGCGTGACTGAGCCAGTTCTGACCGCACGCTTTTGGCGGGATCACACTGGTGGTTCCTCAAGGTGCCCTAGGGTGTGTGTGTGTGTGTCATTGGAAAAGTAGTCGTCATGTGAAATCCAGGCTCTGTTTAGGGTTGTTTATATTCAGGAGATCCAGTGACAGTCCTCCTTCTGTTGCCTCTGTGACCAAACTAAAGCATCTGACCTAAAAATCGCCCGGCACAGCCAAACAGTCGTGTTTTCTTCTACGAATCTGAAAGCATACACACACACACACCCACACACACACACACAACACACACACACACACACACACACACAAAATTGTGCTTCCCAAACACAAGCACATCTTGTGGGTTTGTGACAGCTGTGAGCTCCATACCACTGCAGCCTGCGTTGACCACAGAGCTCACTCTCTCCCTCTCTCTACCAGGGGTCAAGAGGTCTTGCCCGTGGGTATCACGTGACCCACTTCTCATGACTTTCCCCTCCCCCCCCCCACCCCCTTGACAGGAGCATCAACCCCACCGCTTGGCTGCTCATTCTGTGCAATCTTTGTGTGTGTGTGTGTGTGTTTGTAGGGTCCTTTATGTAGTAAGCAGAGGAACAGAGAGAGCGGGAGAGCGAACAATCTTATTTTAACAGCGTTCCAGAATATTGACTCAATTAAGGGCTGGGCCATAGCACTTACTCCGCCATGATACCCAACAATGATGGTGGCATTGATCGGGAAGGGCTGCCAGGTGTCGTGTGTGTGTGTGTGTGTGTGTGTGTGTGTGTGTGTGTGTGTGTGTGTGTGTGTGTGTGTGTGTGTAAGGGGGAGGGGGATGGGCTTCCTAAGGGAGCAGAGATGAGATTTCAAGACGCTGGCAGAATCTCAGTTAAGGGTGTCCTCATTATTCAACTCAACTGACTCCGTGTAGTGTGTGCGTGTGCGTGTGCAGCTTGAATAGGCTACAAGAGGCAAAACTATACGCTAGGCACCCTCACACACACACACACACACACACACACGACAACAAACCACACGGCTCCATCATTCATCATCAATATCGATGCAATATTCAATCATTCACAACAATCTCCATGTCTCCCAACACGGTGGTGGTGAGGGGGGGGGGGGGGTGTCTCTTCTGCCATGTCACATGGCCTCTCGGCTTCCATTCCAATTGGTGCATCTTGGAAAAAAAGGGGGAACCAAATCCACTTCCTTCTGCAGGTACAAACTCTTTAGCATTTCCTCCACCTCCCCCTCCTCCTCTTCATTTTATCCTTATCAGCAGGGGTATTATTCAAGCCCTGCAGCTTTTATTATTAGAACCAGACAGAATGACGTGTGTGCGTGTGATCTCGTACAACGCTGGATGGCTCTTATCACAGGCAGGGGGGGGGGGGGGGGGCAGCCTACTCTAACCCTTGTTATCTTTGACTCGCAAGACACCCGTCACGGCGCCCCCTGGCTGTGGGGGGAGAGAGAGAGTGAGAAAGAGAGAGAGAGAAGTGAGTCACCGACGTGGCCTTCGTGACGCACAGCGCTTTAGTCGTGCTGCGCAGCGCCACCTCTCGTTCGCAGTCAGACTCCAGTGACTCGGAGCACTCGTTTGCGTCATTCAGATAAAATACATCCGATGTCGCTTCTTTGTCTTGCTGTTCTGCGCCGTTAATTGAGAGATATCTTTCTTTTCTTTTTCTCTCTGGTGATAATGAGTGCATCACCACATCGTGATGGTATTCTATTGGAGAAAAAAAGGGGCAAATATCTGCAAATACAGTATCACAGCAGGCAAATTAACACATTTATGCAATTTACTGAAAACAAACACTGCTGCTTCTTCCTTATAAAGAGGAAAGGGCTTTGGCACACACACACACACACACACACACACACACACACACACACACACACACACACACACACACACACACACACACACACACACACACACACACACACACACACACACACACACACACACACACACACACACACACACGCCCATCGCATCAGCAAGACCCCAGACTTCTTCCTCCCGATGCCCAGCTGACAGAGAGAGACAGGCTGACGCGTTAATGGTCCATTTATTGCCGACCTTGATGAAAGGACGATAAAGGAAGGAAGTGTAGGGGTGGTGCTGGTCGAGGTGAAACGAAAGAATAGAGAGAGAGATGGTTTCCGGAGAACAAGAGAGGGCCCTACATAGTGGAATCAGACGGAGTGGGGGGACTAAAGCTATAACAGCGGTCTTTGTCGGTTGCAGTTTGCCCGAGCCTGTCTGTCAGCACCCATCAGTCCTTCGGAGGCTGAGAAACGCAACCGAGGCCCTTGCCCTCCGCCCCCGCCCCCCCTTGAGCAGCGGCTAACATTTACATAGCGGCACACACTGACTTGACTTGACCCCTCAACTGGACCCATCGCAGGAGGAGGAGGATGGAGAGGTGGGGGGGGGGGGGGTGCATTAGCAGGCGGCGCAAGACACTCTTCAAACAAACGTACACTATATCTGATTGATTAAGGGTCATGGGATATGTACGGGGAGAGTGTGCAGGCTCAGGGGGTGCGCCAGTATAAAAACATGCAATTACTCATGCAAGCGCGCAAGGACACCAGACAAGGTGGAGTTTCCGGAGTTCATCCTTTGTGTGTCTAAATGCCAAATAGGAAGGTCAACCAAAGGCGATGGCAGTGATCAACTGTGAAACTCTAAGTCCTCGATTCGTCTCTGATGCTTCATTTCTTTGATTATTTTGCCTTGCTGCCTTAACGCCAAAGGAACATTGCTTTGACAATAAGCAGATTAACACTGACAACGGATCTTACAACGCAATACCAATTGAAGTGAAGTGAACTCCCTTTTGTGACAGTTTGAATGCGACAAGATCTTTTTTCCATTTCCAGCCATGTTAACGCGATGCTGGGTCGGTCATTAGCCAGAGGGGGGTTTGATGATAAGCAAGGTGCTAGTGGAAAGAGGATGACGGTTTGTAGCGTGGCTCTGTAGTCAGCGCTCACCGAGCTTGATAGCTGACATCACTCAGGCGCCTCAGAGGCAATAGTCATATTCACACGTCCACCATCATGTCAGCGGCACCGAAACGCTGCACATAGAGGGACAAACACGTGCGACATTAACAGGCGTCACACTGCCCGACAGCAAGGGCACAGGGCCCTTTCAGAGTCCTGGATGAAAGGGATAACCTTAACCGTCCCATTAACAGCCTATGTGAATGAATCATCCCCAACGTGTAGTATACAAGCAGAGAGGATCTCTGTTGCTATACACCGGGGCCTATAAATGGAATTGGGATTATGTAAGAGAATCTGTCTTCTTTAGAAAGATCCCCGTGTCCTTGGACCGTCTCCCATAGGCTGTCTTCACTGGAGAGAGGTTGTCGTGTATTTCATGTCACCCAAAACGAAAACACAGTCACCCCCCCCTTCCTCACAACGGAAGAGGGTGAGAGCTGTGTGTACTTTGTGCATCTCATGAGAAAAGGACACAAAATACCTTGAAGGCAGTATTACGTGAAGGCCACTGCTTGCCATGGCAAGTCCTTCCTGAGCAATGCTACGTCAGTTTGACGTAGGCCTATAAACCGTCCCCGATTGTCTCCTACTTCCACCAAGAGATGCTCTATATAGAAGCTTTTGTCCAGCCATAAAGGGAGTCTCAACACATTGTGGGAAGAGAATTTTGCTTAATACACCCTATAACATTAAGAGACAAAGTGAACGCTTGCTGACTTGCTTGCTTGCGATGTTGCTCTCCTGAGGCACAGCGCTGCCATTAGGACCCTGTGGAGGCCGGCCAAAAGCCTCTGGCTGCAAAAGCCAGAACCCCCCACAACTCTCCAACAGCAATGCTGTCGTTACATAACGTTACAAAACATTCATGTTTGCTCTTTTGTTTGGTCAGTTGAAATAATGATTCAAATAAAACTTACTTCGGGACCTGAGGCAGATTAATTAACCTTATTGAAACCCACTAAAGACCTATATATTTGTATATTTATACTTAATACTAACTAATTTCACTTGGCTGTGTGATCCTTCTGTCATCATAGAGTTGCAATGCAGTTTTCCTCAAGGATTGCTTTCACTGTTGGCCATGCATCACAGTTTGTTCTGTCAGACCACACTTTTATAATGAAGACAAACTATTGGTTTACAAACCTCATTGCGTGCGTCTTTATAGAGATCGGCCTAAATATAAACAGATCCAGCCTATTAATTTCACTTCAGAGGTGCACGAGAATGAAAAGTAAATAAATATATAAATCCCCAGATTTGTGTTATTATAGTTATTTGTTTCCCCTCACCGCGGTTTCCTTGAAAGGTCTTGTGGGAAACACGAGAGTGAACACGTGCTGATGGGTTGTGTCAGTGGGCCACGCCGCCAGATCGCCTTCCCAACTGGTCCCTGTCCAAGACAAACCCTGCCTACTTGAGACGAGAGCAAAATGCAAAAAAGGCAGGCAGGGATGGAAGCCCCTCGCTGCGAACTGCAAATGAACTGCCAAATATTGGCTTCTCTCTTATGGCGGCAATACAGTCTTGTGTGCACAGGGGGACCCCCTGCTGAGAAATTGTGGTCAAACACATTAAAATGCTAAAGAGGCCGCTTCCGCTCCTGACTGAGCCTTCTCCACAAAGAAGCATCCCTTGATGAGTCGCGGCTGCTGCTGCAGTGCTTTTGCTCATTCATTTAAGAGATTCCGTTTGGTGCCATTTCAAAGTAGTGGGCGTCCCGCTTGCGTTTTAATCGTCTCTCTCCAACGGACACTTAATGAGAGAGGAGATGGGAGCAGTTTAGTGGACTGGAGAAGGAGCCTCAATCAGGGTTGACTCCCCATCGCTGCATTACACTGTTCAACATACACCACCGTTCCTGGGATCGGAATGAGGATTGAGCGCGCCGCCACCACTGCAGTACAGTACAGAAGAGGCTGGAGTGATGATGAACGGGCAGAGGAGGGGCCAATAATCTGTATTCAAACCCAGCAGCATATGTGTGCCTGGTTTGTGCCTCAGACGGATGGAGAGCAAACAAACGCATCCCTCATTCGTATTTCTCTCCCATTTTCATTTCTCCGTCTGGCTCGCTTTGCATTTTCCGTTTATTCCTCCATTTCTCCCCCCCCCCCACCGGACAAACACGCCTCCAGTTTGTGACAGGCGGCGGTTTGAGCGAGTGCTTATGAAAGTCCTAATGGAAAGGCTGCATCGTCGTCGTGTAATTGAATACGGACGTCTCGAGTCCTGACACAAAAGGGCCTTACAGTAGCTGACATGATAAACGTAGCGTGGCGTGCAACTCCCCGGCCTCCCATCAATCAACATCCTGTCGCCACGACAACCCGGGCCTTCTGACGTTCTGGATCAATGGAAATCAATCAGTGGAAAAGACAGGAAGCCGACTTGGAAGGGTGTGAGACAGAGAGAGAGGGAGAGAGAGAGAACGAGGAAATATTAAAATGAACAGTTTGGGGTCGACATACCACATCAGAAATAGAGGCGGAGAGAGAGAGAGGGAGAGAGAGAGAGAGAGACATGGCCAGGGAAGGGAGGGGGGAGATTGATACCCATTATGGCTATCAGTGGTTTGCTTAACTTTGCATATTCAAATGTGGTAAAAGACATCCGGGGAGCAGCTGCAGGAAATCCCTATGGAGGTGACCTCGCAGCATTTTGAAATGACTTGTATAACATAGCACACATGACTGAGTTAAAGGTGCTGTAGGTTAAGATTTAAGACCCATTTTGCTACTGCATTTTGTTAGAAATGGCATAGCCATACGTCAGCTGTTCGTGACTGAAATACGCTGTGTGAGAATATCCGTTTCAAGTTGACTACGCTTGCCTCCGGGTGAGCAGTATCCCGACTGCTCCCGGCTCATTTCTGACCAATCAGGGAATCTTTTCCGTGATTGGTTTTGGGAAATCCACCTTGCCTTTCAATGACAGATGCGTGAATTGCAACAGAATCGTAGGGAGGAAAGGAGCAGAGAGGGGACAGTGTTTTGGTTGTTCAGTTTCAAACTCTTTCACTCTTCTGCTCGCACTCTCTGTTCACAGCCCTCATATCTTACCTACTAAAGGGGTAACTTTTAAAGGGGCTCTGCACTCGCCTGCCATGTAAACACAGCAGAGGTCTTAATTGCAGACACACAAGTGCCGGCTCTGACGTGCATGTGCAAAATGCAAGCCTTCACACACACACACACACACACACACACACACACACACACACACACACACACACACACACACACACACACACACACACACACACACACACACACACACACACACACACACACACACACACACACACACACACACACACACACACACACAAAGGATACGGTATCCCATAAAATTGGCTCATGCTGGGGAAGAATTGAGGCTATGTTTTGAGAGACAGAAAGAGGAAAAAGGCAGAGGCAGAGAGAGAGTATCAGACTACGTTTACGAGGCAGACATAATAATGACGGCAGGGGTGCGGCCTCCACACGCTAGACCCTATTGTGTCTCCAGTCGTGGAGCTCTTAGTAGAGGGAATGGGTCAGGCCCGCCATGCGAAACCCCGCTGCTCAGGTTTCCCCTGATAGCGCACCGTAGAGGACCGAAGCCCGACACCATTTCACCGCTGCAGCTTCTTTGGCACGGGTGCCCATTCGTTTTCCCCCCCCAGGAGAGCTCACTAATCACCCGAATAAGGTGTCCGTCTAGCTACCTAAAATGTAGGTACAGCTAGTAGTCACTTAGTCTGTTTCTTTATAATCCAAAACGACTTGTTGCAAGTGAGTCGAAGCATGCAACCCCTTTTTGGAGCGACGTCAAAATGCAAAGTGCTGTGTGAGCAGCAGGCCACAAGCAAAACAACAAGATACAAGCGCAGAAAACAGCTAGAGTGAGCAAATCCAGGGTAGGTCATTTGTTACTTCGCTCACATCATAGAAACAAGGATGACTTTGTTTCGATTCATGAATTAGTGGCCTGTGAAACGGCACCACCAGTGTGTACTTTGAATAACAGAATAACATCGTCCGACCTCACCGGCACGCCACTCCACTTTCAGAGAGTGTCAAAGGGAGACTACAACTGAGCAGCACTCAATACAAATGCAACATACACACATACAAAATACGTAGAACAGAATGAAGATTTCAATTAAATAAGTGGGTGTGTGTTCCCGAGGCGATGACGAGGCTTGAGGCTTCCGTCTCCAGTTCCGTAAACAAACAAAGCAGTTATTTACCGAGGCTACGAACTAACAAACCTTGCGCAAGCCTTTAAGCCATTGAAAACCAGTCTGGCCACAAGGACTTGCTTGGCTACCGCCGGTGTGTCTTCCTGGTGGAGACGCTTCTCCAAAAATAGCACGTACAGGATAGATGGCATCAGTAAGTAATCCAATGAATATTCCCTTAAGTCATTCATTAAAAAGATATTGGCTTATCTCGCAATACCCTGGTTATTTAAATCGTCTTGCTTACTTCTAGGCTTAAAATGGTGTGAGTAGGGCTATCTCTTCTAGGGCAAATCAAGCCGCCGGCGCGGGGTGACACAGTTCACTCAGGGCACTCAGAGCTTTGCAATGAAGCTAGCTGTGGTACTAGCAGATATAACGTCAAGTGACAATGAACAATATAAATATATCACCAATTGCACTTTAAAAACTGAGGAGAAAGACGAAAGAGAGGAGGAGGAGGAGATGAGGGGAAAGAAACAGGGATCAAGGGAGGGGGGGGGGGCTACAATGGGATGTCAGTGACATGAGGAAGACAACATTGAGACAGGTCTATTTCTGAGGCGTACCCCAGTGTCGACTCGCTCAGAGACGCCGTTGTGTTGACGCCCTCGTCACCCATGGGAGAATGATGAGGCGGGGTATACAAAAAAACTAAACAAAAAGCCTACAGGGTTGAAAGAAAGAGGGTGGCGTAAGAGAAAGGACTAGAATCACTGCAGGTAAGCAGGTGATGACATTAGAACAGGAAGAACAGGACATTAGAATAGGAAGAGAGGACCGCTTGATACAAAATGCTGACGCATTGATACAACACGCGAAATACACTAATAATAACAATTACTGTAACATTCCGGCTAACTATTAAAATGGTGCAGTTAATCCTCGCTTGAGATTACTCATTAACGAGGTAGTTGAGAAGAAACATGACTAGCTTAAATCATTGCAAGTGCTTTTGGAAATCAAGTTGCATGAGGTAATGTGGTATATCACAAATAAAATGCAATATTATGACATGAAGTCCAAGTTATTTGATAGAAATGTCGCCGCCGTGGCTGGTGGAGGCGTTCAAATAAAATACTAAAAGCAAACAAAATCAGTGGTGCCGCGGAGAGAGAGAGATAAAGTGAGAGGACCATCAAATATTCCATGTTATGGTTCGTTTTTAAACTGTGTGTGTGTGTGTGTGTATGTATCGGCACCGTGGCCTTTGAGAAGAAGGGAGGCCCACACAGTGCCAGCCCAGGCCAAGAACGTTGTGGATAAAGACACGCAGGAAGGTGGCGATGGAGGCGGTAGGTGGGGGGGGAGAGACACAAGGACCACCAGTCAGAACTGAGGCTGCACCAAGCCCCTGGTGTCCTGGCCGTGGGTCCGGGGAGAGACCGGGGGGGACAGAGGACGGCTTTATAGAGCCCGCTGCCCATGGCCAGGGAGGGACAACAATGGCCTCTTGTGTGTTATGGGAGGCTGCGCATGATCGCAACAGCTGGGAGATAGTGGAGCCACAGAGGCAAACTCCTTATCCAGCCCGTGCACGAACGCCGAAACACACACCAGCCTGCTCTCCCCCTCTCTCCCCCTTTCACTCTCACTCACTTCAGCTCTGTGCTTCTACCCAGAAACCCTTGCCCGCATAACTTCATGAGAGTAGGCAGTGGACACTGATGTTCCACTTTTTCCACTTGCATTCGCTTTCCTTTTATTCTCTGGGCTATTTTTTTTTTTATTATTCTGTGTCATGCCATCACCCCCCCTCTCGTCATGACTAAGCAGGCAAATAAGACTCTGGGAGAGAATGAAAGAGACAGAGGCAGAGAGAGGTAAAAAGAGAGGGAGAGACAGACATTGTTCTCATAGCTGGCATTAGATAATCAGAGTGGCAGAGGACTGGCAGAGGATCACAGAAATGTCAACAAGTAAGAGAGGTCCAATAAGCCTCCGCAGGAGTGATGCCAAAGCTCGTTCTACCGCGAGGGGCCTCAGGAACACAGAGAGAGAGAGAGAGTGCGAGATAGAAAAACAAGAACTAGAATCTGTGCAGCAGGAATGTTGCCCCTTTAAGAACAACTCAGAAAATAGAGTTGCTCTATTCAGAAAACTCAAATTAGATGAGATCACTGCTGGGGTTATAAACAGTTTACTTATAAATCATGTGGAAATGTATCTTTGGTGCGTATTTCCAGCTCAATCTTTCCGCTCTATGTCCATGCTCTATGGAGGCGGTATGTGGTTGCACGCACGATAAGGATAACAGCAAGCAAAGAGACACGGTTAGATATCAAGTCCGTGGACCGTGGACACAAAGAATCCAGGTCAGCGTGTCTCGTTTGTCCTGCCTCCTCCAAGATGACCATGCTTTCGACCACCGTTTCTATGAATATTCAGGAGACATTGCCTTGGCTTAAATGTAGGATCCTGAAATGTGTGTGTGTGTGTGTGTGTGTGTGTGTGTCACCCATTCCTTTCTGCTAGTAGATGTCATGAAAGCAAAAGGCCATGAAATGACAAGTTCAGCCAGAGTTCTGACAAGGTCAGTGGCCTTCAAAAGGTTCAGGGAGGTCTTACACGGGCTGCAGCAGCAACCTGAAATTAGATTTCTGCACCGCGTTTGGCTGAGAGTTTCGTCGGCCGTCCATTAATCCGGCGCAATACTGAAAAACAACAGCATGACCTAAAACAATTGCACTCTATGTGCGTGCGACATGTATACCCTAAACCAAGTGATCACATTCAACACACGACTGATAATATTTTGATTTTAATGAGATGATACTGTATGTAGATTGCATTGTTGTATCCATTATTGCCTAGGCCTAGGCTACTTGTAATGATTCAACCAAGTTATGGGATTGGATTCTATCGGATTTGTAAATCTGTCTTTCTCAGTTAACCAGAGACAAGATAACTCACATATATTTTGGTGCATCCGGGACACACATGCAACACAGGAACATGGGGGAGGATCCCATGAATAGGCCTGCTTGCAGTTCTCCTTGCAAGTTAGGTGGGGCGGTGTTCCAAACTTGTAACAGCTGCAGCTCCATCAGTTTATTTAGGTCTGAGGAGTCAAGGCTGCTATTTCCCTATACATACAACATGACTTGTTGGGCTACTGTCTGTGGCCATCTTTACCATGCACAGTGCTTTGGCATTATATACACAGTGGAAATGTCTATGAAATCAAGGGGAAAACTGTATGACACAAGCACATTTGTTCCCAGAGGTTCGTGCCGTACACCTTGGTACAAGTGTTTCTGATTGCCATACGTGTGATCCTGCTGTCTTGTGATTAATAAAGACTGAGGTAATTGACTATGTGGGAATTCCTTGAGCTTTGCCCCGTTAAGCTTCCAATAGTATTGATTTTGCTCTGATGCAATGCCCTATGCAGCAGCATTATGTCACTACATCTATTGTCTACTAATCTACTGACCAAAGCTGCAGACATGACTCGATTTTTGTTTCCGCCCAAATGGCTCAAGACGGTCAATTTGAGAATGTGTTGCAACAGTCAATGCAATGGGAGAGTGGAGAAAAAAGCTTGCTTTGAATATTTGATCCATTCACAGATCCCTGTATGTTTCAACCCCTTTCATCAAGGCACAGCTAAAAACAAGTACCTATAGATTTAGACATGCAAGATAGAAATAGATAGATACCATGGCCCGGGTGAGGGTGTACGTCTTTATTTATAGCTTTCCATGCACATTTTATATTCTGGTCAAATGGTTTGCACTGTGCTCCAGCTGTACAACCAGATGTGACTCTGGGAGGAGGTGATTTCGTGATATAACGTACGCAACTACGCATAACGATAACCAATGGAGAACATTCATGATACTGTATTTTTTGCACACACATATATATATATATATATATCTCCAATTTTCGCCATAACATTTGACATAACACAATAATGACTCTAAATGGCAGAGAGCATGATGTTCATTAGGCTGAGGCGTACCATCCCCGCCCCCCCCCCACCATTACTGCAGACCCAGCGAGCCTGGAATAAACGACCCCAGTCCCCCCGATCCTCTCTCGGCGATGCTTTCTTCGTGGGATTATTATTATTATTATTATTATTATTATTTTTAATCGCACCATGCCAAAGCTATTGCTTGAGCCACAACAGCCACTGTCTAAACTCCAAACTCCCCTCAGCCCTGGTTTTTTCCTTTTACTACACATATACGACAGAAGTGTTGCTTAAAACAGACACACTGTATGCATGTGTGTTATTGCTCTGTTGTGTTAAAATATCCCAAACGCCAATGCATCTGTCCTGTCCAAGTGCAGTTTGTGGAGAAAAAAGGGGAGCATAATATTCCCCATCCATCCATCCATCCAGCCATCCATCCAATACAATACAATAGAATACAGTTCGGCCAGTTGGGAATGCATGCAGTCAACATGAAACTTTAAATTGGTGAAATATCACACCGACGTGATATTGAATACTTGTGTCACCTGTGTGCCAGCCACGCGTGTCCAGTTATCGCTCATCTGCAAAGCAACCGTTCGCCGTACATGTTGACACAGTAATACGCGGCATGTTACGCTTGGAGATATAGAAGTTACTCGTGACACGGCGTTGTCACACAATGCCTACCTGATACACGTTTGTTCGTTCGTTCGTTCGTTCGTCCGTCCGTCCGTCCTATTTTCTTCCCGTCCCCATACTGAGCTAGGAGCGTTCAGTCGTATCTAGTAATCGCCATCTCCTGCCCGGCTCCATGTTAGACGTGCCACTGATAGCCTGTGTGGTGGAAACGGAGTCCTGGTAGAGAAGAAGCGCTGGAGAGAGATGGATCAAGTCACTCTGCCCAGAAAAGGGGATCCAGACACACAAACGCGTGTCATGGTAAAGCGCTTTATTTTCCGCTCCAACCCCTAGTTCCCGTACATGGCGGTGGGAATATCCACAGGTTTAGCTAAAATGTGGATTTTGCCGATTTTCCCCCGCGCAAAGTGAACGAAAGCACGTGTTAACGTGGGGAAGATGTACCTATCGCGAACAGATGTAATGGTACAGACCACTCTCTATTGTTGGAGCGCTCGAGCGTCCCGTACAACGGCTTGGCGGGCGCGGTAGAAAACGTGCGCGCGTGCTTGATTGGATGGACGCCCCCACCCTCACTCGGCCGTCTAAATACATATAATAAATAAATATATTACATAAATATATTACATAAATATACTAAATACATATAATAAATAAATATATTACATAAATATATTACATAAATATACTAAATACATATAATAAATAAATATACTCCATAAATATACTAAATACATATAATAAATACATATAATAAATAAATATACTAAATAAATATATTAAATACATATACTTAATACATATACTACATAAATATACTAAATACATATACTAAATACATATAATAAATAAATATACTAAATAAATATACTAAATAAATATACTAAATAAATATAATAAATAAATATAATAAATACATATAATAAATACATATACTAAATAAATATTATAAATAAATATAATAAATAAATATAATAAATACATATACTAAATAAATATAATAAATAAATATACAAAATACATATACTAAATACATATACTAAAATATAATAAATAAATATAATAAATACATATAATAAATACATATTATAAATACATATACAAAATAAATATAGTAAATAAATATAGTAAATAAATATACTAAATACATATACTAAATAAATATAAGAAATAAATATACTAAATACATATACTAAATAAATATAAGAAATAAATATACTAAATAAATATACTAAATACATATAACACACACGTAATACGTGGCAATTGTTTACATTCATTTACATATTTTTTCCTCCTAACTATGGATCTTCATTGTATCAATAAATGTCAATAAATCAATACACAACGACGATGATGTAATGTCTATGCTATTTTGTCTAATATACATGAAAACTTTATCATTGACACGGTATTCAACTAGAATTTGGATACTGTTTTATTTATTATGTAAATTAATCTTTGGGGCAAAATGTTTTATTTTATTTTATTATTTATTTATTTATTATATATTATTTATTTTATTATTTATTTTCTTTATGTATTTCTTTCTTTTCTTTTCTTTTCTTATTTCTTTTCTTTTATTCTTTGATTTTTTACAACGGAAGTACCGCCCTCCTGCTTCCGCTGAAGCCACAACATCCAAGATGTCTTCTGCCATAGCGCCCCTCGTTTCTTACGGCAGCGATTCGGGTTCCGAAAATGAGTCCGAAACTGCTTCTGACCACGACTCCACTGATCCGGACGCCACCGCACACCTTAAGCCGTTACCGGCGGCGCCCACGATGACCCTGGCTGTCCTGAACGCGGCCCCGGAGGTGGCTGTGAAGGTAAGCTAACCGATTAGCAGGAGCTAGCGCACAACGCTGTGTGACTTGCCGCGCTTCTGCTTCTCAAAGGAACGATCTCAGACTGTACCGTAAACTACATCATTCTTCCGTATGGATGTTGGAAGATGTATTGATCGGCCTGCTACCAGGACCTGTCCATGTGTGCCATGTAGGCAGAGCAGGCGGAGACAAGTTGGAAGTAACCATCCTGTGGCGAGTGTTTGACACAGGATGAGTCGGGCTGCTCAACTACTTTTTTGGGGAGGCCAGATTATTCTAGGTGAAGAAAATGAAGAGTAATTATAGCACATAAAAGACGCAACATAAAAACAACAGCCCAACACGAAATATTCTGCTTACTGTTCATCTAGCAAACACAATGTTCTTCACCTGATCACCACTTCACAATATCTTCAAGCACAGCTACAAGCAGTCTTTCACTTTTTCAGAATCTGTGAAGGGTTTCTTGTTGTTGTTTTTTTGGAGGAAATTCAACCGGCTCTCAGAAAAGTTTTGTTAGGCTAAGAGTGATTCTGATCATTTACACTTCAATAAATAATGATGTTATTGCGTAATTTGCAGGCTGGATCAAAAGGATCCACAAAGTCTCCTAAACTTGGAATTTAGGATTGCTGTATATTAGTCAAACAACACCGTACTGAAGCGTTGTGTGCCTAAAAGAACACACACTCATCACGTCAACAACAACTCTGACCACTTGTTTCTTAACTTTTAGGAGTCTGTAGAGACTGGCAAACACCTGGATCCTTCTCTGAAAGAGGTCACCTTCAACCCTACATTCGAAACGCTGTTTGCACCAGAGGTATGTTTTGCGAATTGCTCAGATAAGAAGCCACACTGAAAATCCTGGGATATCATGAGAAATGTCTTGGCTTCATGTTTCTTGTTGTACATCTGTTATTTTATATTTAGTTTGGCCCGGTCAACCCTTTTAAAAGCCAGCAGATGGCCGCCCCCAGGAACATGTTATCTGGCTATGCAGAGCCCGCCCACCTCAACGACTTCATGTTTGAGCAGCAAAGGAGAACCTTCTCCACCTTTGGTAAGCACAGCATTTTTCTATTATTATTATTTTCATTAACTCGTCTGTTGATTGTGCAGTGGGACATGTGCAAATGTGCATCTGCACAAATATTTATTAATAATTTTACATTTTATTTCCACTTGCAGGCTATGCACTGGACCCCTCTGTGGGCACGACGGAGGTGTCAAACACCTCCTATATTGGGGCAGTGGATGAGGCAGAGAAAAACAAAGGTAAACTATTAGAACCACTGATTGAGCTGGAACCCTGAAGCTTGTATTTGGTCTCAATCTATATCTAAACCCTGTGGTTGTTTTCCCTGCTGCAGTCTCACAAATCAGACTTTAGATTAATAATCTCAAGTCTGATGCCAGATGAGATGAGGGTAAACAGGGCATTCTTTCTTTTCATTTTTGTTTCGATCAATCACAGCTTGAGATGGGTGAGCTGTAAGTGCATACTTGGCAAACACAAACTCGGCCAGCAGTAGTAAATTATAAGAAAGTGTTTTGTTTTCAAAGTCAACACTGTGCAGACTGGCCACTGTAGAAATTTCATGTGAAAATCCCCTATCTGAAAGCTTCATCCAGTCATGCGGAGGAGTTTTCTTCCGCAGATATCGAAACAGGAAGACCTAACTCCGCCCGTTGTTTGTTTCCGTACAATATTTGTACAATATTATATTATACAATGTACAATATTTAGCCATTAATCTGGTGGCTTCTGCACACAGGGCTTACAGTGTTTGAGTCTGGCGCAAAGAAGACAGAGAAAAGGAGGAAGGTTAAAGGTGGCGAGGCGGGAGAGATCGAAACCTTCCTCGGCCCGTGGGCCAAATACGCAGACGAGAAAGATGGCGCTAAAACCGTCAGAGGTAATGTGATTTACCATAGCATGCCATATTTTGCACATTCAGTGCAGAAGCAATCCTAGTCCTCTATCCCGAAGTGTTTGTTGCATTTGTTTGAGTGCCGTTGTAACTCTTATTCAGGAAGAGCAGAAGGAGCTGGACGAGATCACGGCCAAGCGGCAGAAGAAGGGGAGGAATGAGGAAGAAGCCCCCGCCGAGGAGAAGACCGTTCTCCATGGTAACGTGATCTCCATGGTAGCCTGCCCCCCCCCCCCCCCATGTTGTGTAGCTTTGGGGCTGGATGAGGCTGCACACCTGTGGTGCAGCTTCTCAGAATCAAGCAGCCTGACTCGGGGGGGGCAGGTGAGGCTGCTAAATCAGCCAACCAACCAACACACACACTCCACACGGACTTATGAGCTTTCTCGTGTTGAAACTAGCTAACTTTTCCCCTCGTCTTTGAATCCTATCTGAATATTGTATTGCAAATAGCAGTCCACTGTGACTGAAAACGTCTAAACTGACGCTGACATGTTTGCTGTTCTGCACCCTAATCTGTTGCGCCCACACATCATGGCTCTACTACGCTGGTGAAGTTTGACGTCATGAGTGGGACAACAGCGTATATCGCTTGTTACGCCCTGTGGTTAAGCCAATGGTAGCACTATTGGCTTCATTTATCGACTATCGGCTTTCATTTAATTATAGGAATAATGCATAATACAAACTTCCCATTATTTGACAAGAATTTATCGTTGTGGATATTCATCATGCGTCCCTAATTATTCTCCATGGTCGTTTGCAGACGGTAGACTCGTCAACTGGTGCTCAAAAGTTAGATTCAGTCCTATTGGATGAATCAGATTGGAAAGCAGTTGATGGCGGCCCCTCCTTTGTCTAAACTATAAACCAATAACAATTTTTTTTAAGATGCAGACCAAAGCTTCCGCTGATGTGTTTTCTCTGTGCGTTTCCAGTCAAGGACATGTACGACTACCAAGGTCGCTCCTACCTGCACGTGCCGCAGGACGTCGGCATCAACCTACGCACGGCGGATGTGCCGGACAAGTGCTACCTGCCCAAGAAGCAGATCCACGTCTGGTCCGGACACACCAAGGTGAGCGGCAGGGGCGTGGCGTCTCCTCTCTCTCAAGGACGATGCACACAAACGCGTGTTGGGCGTGTGTGGGTCTCCCATGTTTAAGTAGGTCATCCAAGAAGCCTCAGTGTCTCAGAGCTCCAGGGGGTGTGGCTCTAACACTCAGCATCTGGGTCTAATATGAAACAATGTTGGGAAAGATTGCTTGACCGGCAGCAAGTGGTGATCCCAATACTCTGAGCAGCGTTGTTAGTAATGGCTGGATGCCATCACTGTAGTAAAAATATGGTTGACACTTTCATTTTTGTAGTTGTTAGTTAAAGGTACTATATGTAAGAATCAGAAGTGTATTCTGAGCTCCGTGGGTTGAAACAATAACAATCAGAAACTAATGTTAGTTCTAATCATAATTAAAACTATGTACACATATAAAACGGCTATGAAATATATATATTTTGTAATTATTCACACTTACATGTCCTTTTGACCCCTTTGTGCTGTAAAATCCTACATGTAGTCCCTGAACGGAGTCATGTTTCTTACATACAGGACCTTTCAGAAAATGCATGTGATTGGACCACAAGCATAGAGCCCCCAGCATAGAACGAATAATGTAGATGGCGTGACTAATGTATCGTAATATAGAATGAGCCTGTTTAGTTTACCACAATAGTCAATTTATATATAATTATAGTAATATTCAATTTGATAATATGCGTTGTGTTTGTTTTTGTTTCTGTAGGGCGTCAGTGCTATTCGTCTGTTTCCTGCCTCTGGTCACCTGCTTCTCTCCGCTTCCATGGATTGTAAAATCAAGGTACGAAACCACATGAATCATTCAAAGCGTCAGGCACAACATTGTGCACACAAACAGGTAAGGTGATCGGCCTTACCTGTTTGTGTGCACAATGTTGTGCGCAATCACTCAGAACCCTTTTTGTGGCAAGGACCGCGGGCCTAACCTGTATCCCATGGCATGCCGCTCTCTGTATATAGAACCTATAATACACACCTTAAGCAATGAAGGTCTGTCTCACGCCACGAAAGCAGTGTGCAGTATATTTAACAAAATGGCATATGATAAAATGGTAATAACACAACTAATCGAAACCATAGCTTAGTTGGTGTATCTGCAGCGGTTATATAGAGATGATGTATGAAAGGATTGGTCACAGCATTGACTGCAGGATCATTGTTCACCTTTTTTTTCCTCCCCCTCCTGCCCACAGTTATGGGAGGTGTACAACGAGCGGAGGTGCATACGGACGTTTATCGGTGAGTAATCGCAGGGGTGTGTGTGGGGGGGGGCGTCAGCATCAGCCCACCCCGTCTCTCGCCGTAATCGCAGAGCCTATTGATTTCCAGGAGTCGCTTTGCTGATGCCAAATGAACACGGTGGCGGCTCTCCCCCCAACCTTTGATCCACGTAATGGTCTCTCAGCCCCCTGCCCTGTTCTCTCTTTGAAACACATCACAGAGGGTCTTTTTTTTTTTTTTTTATCTTCACTGTCCTATGGGGGGAAACGATTTGGCATCACTGTGTGTATGTGTGTGTGTCTGTGTTTGTGTGTGTATATGTATGTGTGTGTGAAGCCACAGCGTTTTACCCACATGGCCGTATCTCGCCAAGCCAGACATGCTGACGAGAAGCATGCGGGAGATCTGAAACGCAGCGGCCCCGTACCCTTTGGGGAAATATTTGCAGCGAGTAACAAGAGTGTGGGCTCAGCATTAAAAACGCAATGTTAATGGCACCTCTGCTGACCGTTAAGTGTAGTGTGTGTATGTGCATGCGAGCGTGTGTATGTATGTATGTGTGCGCGTGCACACACACACCGGTATGTTCTTTCTGTTTTTGTGGGTGGGTACGTGTAATTCATGTTGCAAGTACATCCCTTGGTCCACAGCTGTGGTCTGGCTGTCTCGCTTTTGTTTTTCAGGGAGGGGGAGCATGTATAATTCACTATCCCTCAAGGGGTGAGGCAGAGGGGCAGGCAGAGGTCATGAGGGAGAGAAGGGGGGAGAGGTGTGGAGAGAGAGAAGAGATGGTGACAGAGAGAGGGGGGGGGGGGGGAGAAGGGTGCACAGGTAGTGACACACAGAGAGAGCAGGAGAGAAGAAAAGAGACATGGTGAGGATGGGGTGAGGGAGAGGGGAGACTGGAGTGAGGGAGAGGGGAGAATGGGGGTCTATAGGCCAATCTGCTTATAGACTAAATCTGCTTCCTCTCCATTAGTCTTCAATCTTTAGTCTTCTCAGACACCTCGCCTGTTGTTGTACGGCATCCTGCTATATTATCGGTTAATTTTCCTTGGTGGTGGGTGATGATTGCGGTTGATCGAACCGTGTCTTCTCATTCATCCTATTGCCTAGAGGAGGAGGATACTCATTCCCCCTTTCCCTCTTTTCTGCCCCATTGAACAGCAAAATTCACCGTAGTTCCTTGCGGTGTTGCCCGCATGCCGCAGTATGTGAACACATGGCTTCGTGGCTGTGAGTCTGTCCCAGCGGGGGGGGAGGAAAGAATAGAAGGATAAAAGACCGAATTTACACAGAAGAGGCAGAATCTGAGGATATGCATGAACGGTCGTTCCTATTACCAGTGGGGGTTTTTTTTTTCTTCATTCTGGATAAAGGCGGCTGCGTGATGACATGTAATCGATTTTGCATGCGCACCCGGTCTTACTCCACCTGCGTGTGTGTGCTGTGTTGTGTGCGTGAGAGTGATTGCATGTGTGAAATTGTCAGGGGGGGGTTGGAGGGGGCGGGTGGAAGGGGTGGTGATATTTGCATGTGTGGCGGGCCGGGTCGGCTCACAATTGCCTCGCTCGCCAAGGCGATCTCCTGCGTCACACATTTTTTTTTTGGTGGCAGGCAAAGACCCCCGTTTGCTACTTCATATCAGAGCCCGGTGAGTTAGCCTTAGCCCCTGGGCTCGTAGCGCCTGCGGAGAGCGACCGCGCCGCGTAGCGTAGCCACGATAAAGGGCAGCCTTAACAAGACGGAGCCTTCTGAGTGCACTGAGCCCAGAGGGGGGGGGGGGCAGGCATGTCACCTGGACTGATTTGATGACTGCGGCTTTTGGTGGCTGGTGGTGGTGGGGGGGGGGGGGGGGGGAGTGTGAGAGTGCGAGGTAGAAAATCTGCTGGGAGTGGACTGAATATATATTTTTTTCCTCTGTGACCTTCTAAACGCCATTAAAAGTTTCTACCCTCCGCCCTTCGCTCGCCAGACTGTGCGCAGTTTAAACTGAATTGTCGTTGTGATTGGGTTGTTCTCCCGAATTAACTGGGAGATCTGCATCGCGCCGTTGGATGAGGTCCCATTAAAGGATTCAGCCTGTTCAGTTTGTGGTGGAGAGAAAAACACTTTCTCTAATGCCTCTCTCTGTGGTGTGTTTTTTTTTTTGCTGTTTGTTCTTTAATCCCCCATCAGGTCACAGTAAAGCGGTACGAGACATTTGCTTCAACAACACCGGGACTCAGTTCATGAGCGCCGCCTACGACCGCTACCTAAAGCTGTGGGACTCGGAGACAGGTAGGTCCTAGTGCCCTCCCTGTTAATCCATGTGTATCAGGAAGTGATTAGTAGCAAATACTGGTCTGAATATCAAATATAGATAAATGTCACTCAGTGTAAAACCACGCCCCCCTACCCTCAATCAGCATGGTCAAACGTGCCTGATATGTTTGGCTTGGCTGGTTCATGTAATCCACATATGCACACTGTTGTGAAGACGCCTATTTTTGGTCTTGTATCCCTACTGGACCTCCATTTTGTTCCCCTCAATCGTCATCCTACAAGATGTGCCTCTCCAGCAGGGGGCAGGAGAGAGCTTAATCCGCCACTTGTTGCTTGCAGCATCACTTAATGTTGAACGTAAACCATCACTCATTGAATACAGACCAGCGCTTTGGCTGATTAAAATGAAACGCCTCGAGTCCAACTTCGGCTCCTTTTCGCCGTTGTCCTCAAGAGCCCTGTGGATTGTTTTCTTTCTTTTTCTGGAACTCTGATTTTTCAATTTGCTTGCCCGCCACAGGCCAGTGCATCTCGCGGTTCACCAACAGGAAGGTGCCGTACTGCGTCAAGTTCAACCCAGACGAGGACAAACAGAACCTCTTCGTGGCCGGCATGTCGGATAAGAAGATTGTGCAGGTACAGGCTTTTGCTTCTTTCTTTTCTTTTTTCTGTGATGCGATTCTTTTTTTCCCCCGCATGCATCTCTGACAAATTCAGCAAGCCGTGCGTGTGCGTGTGTGTGTTACAGCAACATTATTAATCACATAGTTTTGTGTTTGCTCGGGAAGAAGGGGATCTATCATCAAAATGGCAAATCCATATCTGGTGTAGTGCATGGGAAAATACTGCTTCCCCTCCGGTGCCTTGAGATACTTATTCAGATGAGATATAATCCGGAGTTTATATACGCTCGCCGTGAAAAAGATTTTATCGACATCGCGGGCCGTTCTTTACAAAAGTAATTCACTATATATACCAACTATTGATTTCCTCTCACGTCTCACCATCAACGTTGTGTATTCACGGAGAACGCAACGCCATACAACGCCCGGGAATTGAACATAATCTGTTGTTGTTTAAACACAACCAAAGAGAGACTGCAAGATTGCAGATTCATCGCTCTTCACTGTAATGCATAGAAGCAGCATGAGTTTAAGCGGAGGATTCGCCATGGCAACGGTTACAGTCTGTGGTCATCAATAAAATTGCCAACGCCGTTCGCGGGACGAGACGTGCATCTCATTATTATAATTTGTATTATAAGCACCCCCTTTCTTTTCTTTTTTTAATTATCTCCTTTTATTCGTATTTATTTGCCGTCTTGTGTGGTCTCTCTCTCTCGCTCTCTGTCTCTCTCTCTCTCTCTCTCTCAGTGGGACATCAGGTCGGGCGAGGTGGTGCAGGAGTACGACCGTCACCTGGGCGCGGTCAACACCATCACCTTCGTGGACGAGAACCGCCGATTCGTCAGCACGTCGGACGACAAGAGTCTCCGCGTGTGGGAGTGGTGAGTCGTTGTAGTCGTGTTTTAGCACACGTGATGCTGATGTTTAGCATTAGCCAGCGCTTCCAGAAGTAGTCACGACATGGGTTAACAATAATGGTTCATCAAAGTTTGTGTTTGTGGTTTCTGGCGAGGTTTAAATCGCCCACAGTCATTCCTGGGCAAGGTGCCTGTGAGCAAGGCACCCGCTCCAACTGTTGCTGGTGGGCGCATGCCGCTCCGCCTCAGCCAGCGGTAAATTAGTAATTAGGCCAGGGGAGCTCACCACAAACATCGCTGACGTTTTAAGTCGCCCGCTAGCGAGCCGTGGTGTTCAACGTCCCTACCACCAGTGCAAGAGCGCACGATCCGCTGACCACGATCACAGGAGCATATGGTCAACAAATTGTGGGCTCTGTGGCGGCTGCGTCTTTTTTTCCCCCCCACCCTGTGAAGGTCACGCGCAGCAGCGGCATGTCACCAAACGTCCCGGTGACCTTTCACCTCCCAGCCCACTGCACAGCCCATGGCGCTTCTCTCTGTGTGTGGGTGTGGGTGTCGGGGTGGGGGGGGGGGTTCCTGATTCATCTGACCCCTGCTCATGTCCTTCTTCCAGACAGGATAAGAGTTATTATTATATCTTTTCTTTTTTTTTCCCCGCCTCACTCCACATCAAACTTTTCAATGACGGCGTTCTTCGCCCGTCATCACCCCTGTGAGCCCCAACCACCTCCGCCAGTAAATCATGGTAATGAGTGATAAAAGCTCCTGCAACACTTCACCACGGCCTGCAGTAAATCACAGGCCGAGGGTGCAGCACGGAAAATGAAAACGCGTCCCTTGATTTTGTTGGTTTTTTTTCCCCCCGATGCAACACGCGACAACAACAACATAATAATTACCAATACAAAGTACCTTCAAGTTTCCTTTTATTTGTTTTACCGGCACCGGTGCTTCAGACCGACGTCAGCCAGCTCATCAGAAGCAGTGGGACCGACCGCGGCCGCCGTATAAATATGCCAGGTGGTTCCCATGGCGATAAACAAACTCGGCCCCGCTCAGCGATGATGAACACCCCCCGTCCTAACGTCTCTCCCTCCTCCTCCTCCGCTTTTGTGGGAGCGGAATGCGGCCGTAAATAATTAGCTGGCAGACTGTTGGAGTGTCCTTGCATCCACTCCAACAGCATCATACTCAGTGTACATGGGGCTGCGGTGGCATTATAGTCTGGAGCGAGAGGCGACATTGAGATGATGTGATGATGATGGGGGTGTGTGTGGGTGTGACACACGCCGGATGCTTTGTGTCGTCGGCAAGGGATCGGTGGCGGTTTTGAAAGACGTGAGCAAATTGGGTTTGCTTTTAATTAAAATCGTCGTGTTTTTCTTTTTTTTCCTTCCAGGGACATCCCTGTGGACTTCAAGTACATCGCGGAGCCCAGCATGCACTCCATGCCGGCTGTCACCCTTTCCCCCAACGGTAAGCGGTGTCGTCAGATTGGGGAACAGATCGGAGGGTTTGTGCCATATGAGTGGTACAACGAAACCAAAATACATCATCTACGCCGATATGGAAATGAAGGAAAGGTGTTTACACCAACAATCAGGACGCCCTGGCCGTTCCCCCTCGCTGTTTAGCATCCTGGAGCTGTGTGGAATCAGCTTGGGGAACGGTGATAATGTCAGAAGCAGAAACGACTACAACAACAAAAAAGTACCAAAAAACATCACACCCAACTATTCCGGACGCCATTATGGGTGTCCCATATTGTCCAAGTTCTTTAAACGACGAAATACTTGTCATGTGTTTGCTACTCGCGGCCTTTCGTACCACCCTTCTCTGTGGGTGGTACGAACCGGTCTCAATAATGCAGCGTGGGGCGGGGGCACCCTGAGGCTAGATGTCACCCAGCTTGCACCCATGGCACCGAATCCAGAAAACCTTACTTCCCGGTCCGCCGGCTGCTACAATACCCAGCATGCAAATCCTGAAAACCCTATTCCCCCCCCGGCTACTACAATACCCAGCATGCTAATCCCCCCCACCCCCACCCACACTTCCTTATATGTCGCCGCTGACATTTGCAGACAACAGACACTTTTATTTTTTCCCTCTTTAGATCAGGCGGAGGTTATTAAAAGGGAACATGATCCATTTTGGTGAACACTCTCTCTCTGGTGTCGCGTTCAGAGTTAGCCCGTCAGGTTCCCTTATTCAAAGAAGGGCAGCAATTTGTGAAGCGCCGTGTTCCCCGAGACGCACTGGTGGCATCGCCGCCGTCACCGCCGGGGTGCTGTCAGCCGACGCAGCGGCACGCCGGTGCGGGAGATCTCCGGTGAGCGATCACTGATCAAACCACCACCGGCACCATTTTCCCCAAATTGCCTCCATCTTCTCCAGTTAATGGCTCGAGAGTGACGTTTAAAGGGCTCTTGGGTGTTGTGGGGTGGCTGGGAGGTGGAGGGATGTGTTGCCTGACACACGCACGCACGCGCGTTGGTTGTCGGCCATCTGCATTCATTAATTCGTTTTTCATTCCAGTTCCGCTTTTAAAAATAACACTGTTGTCTGCACATGGTGATTGGCCGTTTACCTCCTTCGATAAATATGTATGATTTATTTCAAGTTACCTTTTGAGCAAATGCCAGTACATCTAATGGAGGTACTAGAATACGGGCTTTGTGCCTTTATCTATAAGACATGAAAAGAAGGGAAGATGAAGGGATGAGGTTGAATGACATGTAGTGTTAGCTTTATAACCGTCCTCCTTTTTTATCTCCCTTCATAATTCATCCTGAATCACAGATCATTTTTGCAAAATGGGCAGGAATTCGGGGGCTGGAGGCGGGCAAATATGTAGCTTATACCCCGCAGGTCGGACTCAAACCGGTCGGTACGGTTGCCTACACGGTTGGGGGTGTATTGTGTTGAGTGGCCGGATGCCACTGCTAAATATAATCCCAATAGACTATGCAAATACTTACTTCACACCAAACCTACCAACTGTTGGTGTTCAGCTCTAAAATATTGGTTTCTGTCACAAGCTGGCAAACACAGACAAAAAAGACACATTTTTGTGAAGATAAGATGACGCCATTAATTCCGTTGGGCAAATTCAGATGTTAATTCGCTAAAATTCAGTGAGGAAAGTGTTAAAGTGTTACCCCAGAAACGCTGCTATTGGTATGAGCAGTTTCTTTCTCTGACCCATGTAGCCCTTACACCTAAATGCAGTGGATTACATTTGTAGGTCATCAATGGGTTTTATGTTGTAGTTTTTATATAATCTCTCTCTCCAGGTAAATGGCTAGCGTGCCAGTCCATGGACAACCAGATCCTAATCTTTGGCGCCCAGAACCGCTTCCGTCTGAACAAGAAGAAGATCTTCAAGGGCCACATGGTGGCCGGCTATGCCTGCCAGGTGGACTTCTCCCCCGACATGAGGTAAAACAAGACTCTTTACTTTGATCAAATATCAGGACGCAAATCTCTCTCTCTCTCGTTGTGTGGCCGAGCTCGATAAAACGCGGTGAGGAGGCTCTGCCGCCACAAGGCAAGACTGTTTGACGGCGGCGCGTTTTAATCGCTGAAACATTCATGAACAATAATTCTCTGTGGAGCTCCACTGCTGAAGCAAAGCAAATTCTCCTAGAGATCCGAGCAGTTGTGACAGTTTTTAGGTTTTAGAGAGAAACCTTGGTTTCCATATAGGAGTGAGCGCGAGAGGCGTTGTCAAGCCTTGTCAAAAACCCACCACGTCGCACTCCTCGCTCCAGCCAGGGTGCGCAGCCAATCCACAGCCACTGCTCTGCAAAAAGCCTTTTTAGCGCAGGGAAGGAGAACACGTCTTTTCTCTCTTCTTGAGAACTTCCATAATTCATACATCTTAGTCAGAAACATTTTTGTGAATCACAAATGGAACTAAACAGGGATTTATCTTTTTTTACTTACCCTTAGGCCTGGTGTCCACATAGCGTCTTCGTGCAAGCGTCTTGTTTTCAATAGTTTCCAAGAAGAAATGGCGCCCAGCGTCTTTTCTCAGAGCGCATTCATATTTTTGTGCGGTTACGCCGGTGCCTCGAGTTGAAAATATCTGAACTTTTCATTTATTTTCCTTTCTCATGGATGTGTCGATGTCAAGCTAGGAGCTATGGGGGTAAGGTGGGTCATTACAAACGGTAAACAAAGACGCAGCGTTTTTCCCCCCATTCATCCAATCGGTTCCCAGCGGCCTGCCAGGGTTTTTCTGCCAAAAAAGGCGCTATGTGGACAACAGGCCTTAGGCAACACATTAAACACAATTCAAAGTGACAGACCTCCCTCAACGGGGAAGAAACGTTGTGTGTGTGATCATATCCGGATCACCTCTGGTTCTATCTGGCGTTCATCTTGCAAGTGAGACCCCCGGCAGGCTCCCTGGTTCTCAGTGGCTGACACACTGAGACCCCCAGGGAGAGACAACTAGGCCAGTCTGACTCCCTAATTTTAGGACAAATCCCTATTATCCCCATCGCCCACATCTTGTCAAGTAGCAGGTAACCCAACAGTTTCCCTCGGTAACCATGGTGATGCGGCTGCACCCCCCCCCCCTGCATTGAGTACAGTACAGTACATTTCTAACCCTCTGCCCCCACTCCCCCCACCCCCCAGCTACGTGGTGTCGGGCGACGCCGATGGCAAGCTGAACATCTGGGACTGGAAGACCACCAAGCTGTACCACCGCATCAAGGCCCACGACAAGGTGTGCATCAGTGCCCTGTGGCACCCCCACGAGACCTCCAAGGTCATCACCTGCGGCTGGGATGGACAGATCAAACTCTGGGACTAGAGGAGGAGGAGGAGGTTTCCTTGAGTATGAGTATATGTGTGTGTGTATGAACACGGACCCCATAAGTGTGAGTGTGAATGCGGGCCCCATGAGGCCGTGTGTGACTGACCACTGTTGCCCCCCCCCCCCCCCATTCCCACCTTCTATTTAGTTTTTCTTTCACTTTGAAGGAAATTCGGAGGACAGCAGCAGGCTGAAGCAGGGCTGGTATCCAGTCTTTTCGTGTAGATGTGTATTTTTGTATCTCGCCATGTTCATGGATCTTACCAAAACGTGCAGCATCTACGTAAAAACGATTTTTTAAAAAAAGGTTTAACTGATTTTACTTTTTATTTGCTAATGTACCCGCCCGTTTTAATCAAGGAGTAATTGGTTTGTTTTTTACCGACAGGATTTGTTTTCTTTTTTTTTTTGTATGTGTTCCTGTAAATTGGTGGAATTAAACATCTTGTACAGTTTTGCGGCTGGATTTTGTTCTTGGTGTTTCCTCTATCTTATATCAAGCTTATAGTGTGTAGCATACATTTTCTTGCTCACCCTCATCAAAGCTGCACAACAGCCTTTCCAAAAGGAAATAAAGGAAAACCACTTTCTTTTGAAAATATTTGCAGAATTACAATGACAATACTAGAACGGGGAATTATTCGTAGGTTGTCAATCTAGCGGTGTGTTTTCTAATCAATTCTGGTGACTTACGTTCTGCAGTGGCAGGGATTGCGGGGGCCGTCTTGGGATCACACAAAGTGGAAGAGACAACACGGCGGTTCTGCCGACACAAAACGGCAGAACTGCTTTTGGCAGCTACTGACATTTCCTATTGGAAAACCGAAATGTATAATAAGCAAAGTCATTATTGATGTCAATTTTCTTTCTCCGTCTGTCATTTATTTTCTCGCTACAAGCAGCAGTGCACCAATCCATTTCAGCTCCCACAACAAAACATTATTGAAGGAAAAATGGAAGAAATGGCAATCGACATTCAGTACTTTCATCCAGTCTGTTCTCGTGCAAAAGGCTAAGCCATCTTTCCTCAATTGGGAAATCTATGTAAATGACTGAGTGATTGAGGTTGGGCACCTCCCATTAGCCTGTCCATGTATACCATGCAGTTCATATGAATCTTGAATCGTGAACCGCCCAGAGCCAACTATGATATAATGACAATGACAAACAAATGTATGGCTTTCTCCTCTCGACTCAAAGCTTGCTGGTGAGGTCTTCTTGAGCCACGCTGTGCAGGGCTGCATTTATAGCCCGTGCGCTGTCTGGGGATCGTTGGTGCGGTGGTCGTAAGTGGGTCAAGGCAGCTGCAGTTCACCGCTCCAGATAACGGGGAGGATGACGGGGAACAAGGGAGTCCTGACACTCGGCTAGCGACACGACACCGCTGTGAAGTGTAATACGCAAATGACTCTGTCCTCCTGCTTTAACAGGGCTGTGGTGTTTATAGGCGAAGGGGACCGTGGACTCGGCGTCACTGCATGACTTAAAGGGGCCCTATTATAACCATCGGGTTTGAGCGTGATTAGCTCAATTAGAATAAGCCGTTTCAAAATTGCCATGTGACTGAAATGGTCATTGTGACGAAGTGACATCACAAGTGGGAGTATCCACCTTGATGTATGCTGGCTAGGTCAGTTTACCAGTTGGTACAGTCCACTGGGTGGTCTGGTCTGATCTTGTGTGATCACTTCGTCACTGACAATTGTATTCACATGACAAATCTAATAACATCACGCTCACACCTGGTGTTATAATAGGGCTCTGTCCAATCTCAAAGCTCAAGTTTACATCTGGGAAACTGTTTAGTGTCACAGCTTAACGTCTCCCTGTTGTCCCCTTCTGGAGTACTTCCAACTTCCACAATAAACCCACATCCTCCTTCAACGTTTGAGTGTTCCTCAGGGATTCCACCTGGTGTTCACAAAGCCCAAGGTGTAGATGCTGCTGGCGTTGAGCACGTTCTTGTGCAGGAGGAGGCGGGGCTTGGCCGGGTCGCTATGGCAACGGAATAGGCGGAAGTGGGCCCGCTGCAGCTCTTTGAGCAGGCTGAACCAGTAGCGCACCACCGACGCGTCGTCGCCGCCCACCTCGAAGCCGGCCCAGTGGAGGTGCACCTCCAGCAGCAGCTGGCCCACCGAGTCCAGGACGCCCTCGAGGACCAGGTTCTCCAGGATCTTCCACTCGGCACTCTCCATGTCCACCTTCAGCACGTCCACCTATAGGGGCGTGGCAAACGGCAAGAGAGTTGTGGAAGTTAGTATGGAGCTGGAATAGTACCAGTCAGGCAAACAAAATGTCTATGCATTGGTGTCAAGAGAGATCGTCCTCTGCTATGAAAATCTAACGCATCTTTTATGTACCCCACACAATGTATTAACTTCACACTCAGTCTGCAGTAACGGCAGCCATCTTCACCAATGTGCAACACTTAAAGTCGTATCCTTACGTCCCAAGTGATGAACACACAGCGTTGATACGAGGAGGCACAGAGTGTGTAAATATCGGCATGTGCATCCGTCAATACAACACACAACTGGCTCAGCCGCCCAGTGCTAGTTAATGGTATATAGCGATGCAAATCTGTATCATAATGAATGTGAGGAAGAGCCCTGGGCTGGTGATACGTCGAACCAGAGAGAAGCGGGCAGCTCATGATATGCATGGCCTGCATTCAGCCAGGAGGCCTCAGGGGTGCATGGTTGCTATTCAGATCCGTCGGAATGTTCTCTGAACCTTCGCTCCTTGGCTTCAGTGTGTTTAACTGGCTCATTAGCAGGAAGTAGATTTAACAGTATTTTGGACGGGGATTCATTTGAGCATGCCTTTGTTTTTTTTTGCAACGGCATCTCACCAAGTTGGCGAGTTGAAGGACTCGGAGAAGGAATGAAAACACAGACAATATGGAGGAAACCGAGGATATTGTTTGTGTGTTGCACTGCAAGGGCTAGCATGAGTCGTGTAGCACATGTTACGCAGATGTTACTCAGAAAAAAGACACTTTTTTTTTTGTTCCATAAGCGGAACTGAAAACACTTATCCCCCCATGATGACCATTTTTTAAAGTAAAATGGGTCTGAAATAGAAGCTGTTGATGTCTTAAGTGGCGCCACCTAAATCCCTCAGCTCATTAGCACCCAACACCCAACAAAACAAAAACGCAAACAGAAACTGGCATCCCAGAACTAGTCAGAGATTTCCTCCGCCCTTCATCTTGTTAGTCCCAGTAGGGCCCCCCCCCCCTCCCCCCCCCCCCCCCCCTCGAGTCGAAGGTACTGGGTTCAATCCCCGATCTCTGCAGGCTAGATGCCTCACCTTTACCTGCTCCAAATGAACAAATGTATCTTGAGTCAGTTGCTTTGGATGAAAGGCAACTTACAACTGTACTTGGATGTAGGACCAAGAGGTTGAAGAACTCACTGGTCCCTGCTGCTATTGGCCTTTTAAATAGTATTATGTAATGCTATGTTTTTGTGAGATTTGTTTGTGTGTTGTTGGTATGATCTTGTGCCGATCTTGTGATAAAATGTGTTCCATGTGTTATATTAATGAATTCATCGCTAATTTGGATGTTTAATTTTGAGGTTTTGTGTGGCTACAGACCTTGGGAGATAAACACAATTTATTTTCTTTGACACTCAGCCACACATAGCCATGCATCATATTCTGAATGCGATTCCAAAACAGCAGGGTTTTTTTTAACTTATGCATAAATGCATATTGCAGTGAAAACAAACCCCATGAACTGCTCCGCAGTGTCCAATATAACGGACAATGTAGGATTTTGTGAGCTTTAATATTTATTTAAGGCTTAAATGTGTCCTAAACAAATTGACCACTCTTTATATGATTGACAGGCTCCTTGCAGCCCCTCCCAAGCATTTGATTCGGGGCAACCTGACCTGGACTGCTCCAGGACACCCGAGAGCACAATGGTTGCCTCCACGATTGTTACCCAATACAAAACCAATCCAGCAACAGAACAGAAGACACTTGGCAAACTCGTCCTCACAGAGGAAGATTGCAGAGTGTTCATTGGTTGTCATTCCTTCATTGTCTGTGAATTCAGCACAAAGACTGATGCACCATGTCTGATAAGACAGACTCTCCGTCTCCATGGTTAGCTGTCACTCTGCTCTCCACGCCAATGCAAGCCAACGCTCTGGGAAAGGAGCCATCCGCACGCTTTTAATTCATCACCAATAAGGTGTCCAACACAAATGCATATTCCATTTATTTCTTTGTGTATTTGAAAGTGCATTGATTTCCTGAACGCTCCTTTAATCCTCCTCTCACAGTCTGGGGGATGTGTGGGAGGTGGGGGGGGGAGGCGGCATCGGGTACTGCCAACCAAAGCCACTTGTACAATAACCAGCAGCAGAATGAGTAGCGCCATTACAAGCTCTTTACACAGAGGAGTATGCGGCTATTGCACGGGAAGAAGGTGGATCGGCTGCCTTGAGATATCCCTGTCGCGCTCACACACGTATTCGTACACTTGTATGTATTTGTTCAAACACATCCCCCCCCCCCTACAATTTGTATTATTTTTTTGTACAGCAGCACCACCTTGTACAGCTCTTGTTTCAGGAGGGGCTTATAAATATACTTACAATCTCTGCTATTTTCTTCCCAGATGGCGTGTGTGAATATTGAAATAAATGTTGTTTTTGTTGTATGTATTTATGTTTGGCGCTTTGGAGTGAGTAGTGAGCCAGCCCGGGATCCTGAGTGTGGTGGACTCAGATCACGCCCGGAGCCTGCGAGAGCGGCGTGCTTGAGAGGCAGTCACAAGCGGTGCACTGATTAAACATATTGCTCATGAATAAAAGAGTCAAGAGGAGCAAAAAAAGAAAAATTGATTTATTAGCTTCGGGGGTTAAGTGGCCGCCTGGCATCGAGTCGTAAAGTGTGTGAGAAGGCCTGTATGTCATGAATCCAACGAGGTGATTATACGTGTGTTAGAGGGGGGGCTTCTCCATTCATGAATTCTTTCATTTAGAAGATCTGGTAAATGTGCTGTTTTATTTTTATGGAGGGCTGTTTACATATCTTACAAGTGACCATTAGCCGACTTATAACCCACACATTTACAGTGGAATTGTGCAACATTTTTCAATTTTTACCTTAAAAAATAAATGTAAGTACCTGACAAAGGCCTCTTGAATTGTTCATAAAAAGGTACATGCCTTTCAGCAGCTTATCTCATTTACGGCCAACGTTTGACAAAGGCCTCTTGAATTGTCAATCAACCTCTTCCAATACATGCATTTCCTCTCAACCCATAACTATGCTTATTAGCACACATGCTATGTCTAATCTACAGATTGTGTGTGTGCATGTGTCGTGTGTGCACGCGTGTGTGTGTGTGTGTTTGCGTGCACGTTTCCATCGTGCAAAGATGGGCATATGATCTTCTGCACAGATGCCTGCCCAATGAGGAGGAACACAGCCTCCCTCAGACCCTCAGGGTAAAAGTGCATCAGCATAATAATGCGTCCACAAGCGGACTCAGCGTACGATACAGTTTCCCCCGTATCGACGCCAGCGACAAGACGCCAGCGACAAGACGCCAGCGATAAGACGCCAGCGTCCGGCTGCAAACAAGGGCGCCCTTCCCCCTTTGTTTGCAGCCTGACGCCAAGCCACGCACCCCCCGCCTCTCCACACACACACACACACACACACACTACAGCATGCCATCATATGATATCCATATAATAGTATTTGGCATTGCTTAGCATAATGTATGTTAGATGTTGGTAACATGCTCAGAATTGCACTTCTGCTCTATTAGCATCATATCTATGAATGCTCCAAACCGGCTCTATTCTCATCTTCAGGTACCACAGTGATATATTGCTGTCTCTCCTTCAACAAATGTACTCTTTGTAAGTCGCTTTGGATAAAAGTGTCTGCCAAATGCCCTAAATGTAAATGTAAATATCCACCTCTCTGTGTCCAAAGTCATTGAGGATGGTGGCCAGCTTCTTGGTGCCGGCGTGCCCGCGGTGCTGGGCCAGCGGCGCGGGGCGGGGGTCCCTCCAGTCCACCGAGAGGCGGTGCAGCCACAGCCGGGCCTGCTGCTGCCGGTGGGGCTGCTTCAGGCCCGGGTCGAAGCAGTGGACCTCGCAGCCCACCCGGGCCAGGAAGGCCTCCAGCGAGCGGTCCTCCATGCCCAGGCTGCACCACACAGGTGCACACACACACACACACACACACACACACACACACACACACACACACAGATTAATACACACGCGTGCATGTGCATGTACACACACACACATGCACAAAAATATTCACATACAAACAAACACACCCACATGCGCACCACACACACACACATACACACACACACATTCCCACGCAAATGCATGTTCACAGAAACATACACACGCACACACAAAACAGAATGGGTTCGAGGAGGCTGGATGTCGAAGTGTGTGAGCTGTACAAGAGGCAGGTGAATTGATAGGCGGATCCATTTGTTAAATTGCAGGAGAAGAACAGAGGTCTGTCTTCTCGAGTCGGATCAATAAAGGCTAAGGAGACTGTGAATGAGGTTGTGTAATCACGACTCCATCGTGACTCCATCTCTCTCTCTCTCTCTCTCTCTCTCTCCCTCCCTCCCTCCCTGACTCCGTCGCCGAGTAAAGATGTTCCTGGAAGCCAAAGTAAACTATAATTACACTGTTATTATTATTTCTTGGGGTTTATTAGTTTTGTTTTTTAGTTTTCTCAGCTTTTGTTGTCGACTTGTTCATATTATATCGAATCCAAAACGCAGGAATTAACAAGCATGCGTGTGTGTGCTTGTGTGTGTGTGTGTGTGTGTGTGTGTGTGTGTGTGTGTGTGTGTGTGTGTCCGTGTGCGTGCGCAAAGGCTTAATTCTGGTCAGTTTTAGTGTGTATTCCCCCTATTAGCTCACTCTCTGTCTCTCTGTCTCTGTCTCTCTGTCTCTGTTTCTCTCTCTCTTTGTATCTTTAAATCTCTACTACGCTCTCCCACGGCTCCTTTCTCATTTATTTTCCCGCCCTCCTATCCTCCTCTCTCTCATCCCACCTCGACTCCAGCTCTGCCCCGAAATCCTCTGCAGCGCACTTATCTGCAAGTCACTCTAATTCCCCCAACCGCACTTTAACCTAAAAAAACCCCCACAAAAAACACAAACACAAAACTCCATCTTCTTATCTCAACGGGAAGGGGAGGGGCTCCCACAAGCGACTGGACTGGAAGGAACCTCCCCCTCAGAAGACGGCACAAGGGAGAGAGAGAGAGTGTGTGTGTGTGTGTGTGTGTGTGTGTGTGTGTGTGTGTGAGAGAGAGATAAGATGTGGGAGGTGCTGGACAACAAAGAGAAATCCATTTGGCCCGGCTCAAGGTGACAACAGCACTGTGGCTAATGCATGTTGATGTCTTAATGAGACGAGCTAATAATCCTCTGAGACCAGAGACCAGAGCGGCTCAGGGTCAGTGGGTCCAGATGATGCAGGGTGGGTTCCTGCTCTCCTGCAAATATTCGGCATACCTGGCACAGATTCAACGGTTCTGCGCGTGTGTGTGTGTGTGTGTGTGTGTGTGTGATCCAGCTCATTTGCATCTGGTTTTAATGGCCCAGAATCTGGGTCATACAGGGAGGAACATTACCGCCCTCCAAGCAGGGTTTGATGTAGAGTCACGGGATACACAATAACACCACCCTGTGTCCTCTGGTAATAATTGCCGTTGTTGTTGTTTTTTTTGCTCGCTTCCTATTTTGTGTTCTGTGCTCCAATTAAGTTAAGTAAAAGTTGAACGCAGGTGAGTTGAGGGAAAAAGTGAATGTGTTTATTTCAGCGTGCTCTCTCCAGAGGGAGCGGTCCCACGGGGAGAGGAAAAACGAAAAGGGTTTTTTTGGCTGACGTGGAAGTCTAATTTCAGATTCGTTATTTTTCCACTGAATTAATCAGGCCAAAAACCCCATTTGGATTAAATGAGTGAGAATATGCGTAATACTGTGTCTGTCTGTAGCAGGCCTGTACATGTTGATAGTGTACAAGTTCTGTCTCTCCATGTCTGTCTGTCTGTCCCTCTCTCCTCTCTCTCTCTCTCTCTCTCTCTCTCTCTCTCTCTCTCTCTCTCTCTCTCTCTCTCTCTCTCGTTTTTTGTGTTAGTCCTTCCATAATTCTTGAGTAAAGTCAGAACCCTCGGTGTCCGGTAAATTGGCTTCTGAGCTCCCTCCCCGAGCAGCAAGGCAAGGCCGCCTCCCACCTCCCATCTGCCAGCACACACACTTTCTCTCTCTCTCTCTCTCTCTCCCCCTCTCGCTGCTAAAGCCCTTTCTACCTGCACAGCTCACCTCATCAGCACCACTGATTCAGAGGCCAAGGCTTCTCACAACACACCTGGCCAGCCAAACAATCTCCCGGCCCCCCTCCTCGGCACCCCCGGCAACCCCTGCGGCTTGGTTCGAGATGACCTGCCACTCACACAGTACTGGATGGGCATGGTGTGGTGTGTGTGTGTGTGTGTGTGTGTGTGTGTGCACCAGCACCAGCAGCGTCTTACACTCACCCCAGAGAGTAGATCCTGCAGTGTTTGCTGCGGATCTTATGCCACAGGCTGTAGCTCTGATCCAGACAGACAGCCCAGGCCCCCAGAGGCCCCGCCCCCTCCACCACCTCATCCGCCTTCCCATTGGACAGGGACTCACAGGACACCTGGGCAAGAGCACATCAAAGAGAGGCAGGTAAAATATTCTGTTGGTCGAGAGATCAGAATGCATATATGAGAGGGAGAGTGAGCGAGAGAGAGAGAGACCTTCAGATGCAGTATATAAAATATATAAAAGGATGTTTCTTTCCGCAGGCCATCAGGACTGTGAACTCTGACCTCTTCAGGGCACACATGCACACATGCTTATGACATATGACACACGCTTATGACTTATGACATACATACATGCAGACATATTTTTTTTATACTGCCTTTTCTATATTATACATTTTTTGTATTTCTCTTTCCTGCAGTTTTTTTTACTGTAAATATCGTAATTATTGTAAATATTCTGATTCTGATCTCTCGAATTCAAGTTATCTTCAGTATTCACTTTTCATTTCACTGCATATCCCATATGTGTATGTGGCGAATAAAGTTGAATATTGAATCTTGATATTGAGTCGACTATGGAAGAGTAGAAGAAAATACTAATATTTGAGGGACAGGGAGCATGCAAATTGCTGTGTCTAAAAGTGTTTTGTGTTTTGGTAATGATGTCAATCTATCGCTAAATCTTACATTTTTCGGATTAATCCGTTTATCTGATTCTAGTCGCAGCCGGTCGATTTGCAAAGGGCGGCCGCTTGTGGGCGACTGTGTGTGTGTGTGTGTGTGTGTGTGTGTGTGTGTGTGTGTGTGTGACCCATATGTTGTGTTGCGTTGTGCGCTGATGATTTTCTTTAATCACATCTCTGAATATCATGCAGGGGCCGCCCCACGAATCAAACCACAATCAAACAGTTTTGGTCATGGTGGTAGTCTGGCTGGACGATCTAAAGGACACGTTCTGCGCAAACTGTACCAATCGTACGCGTGGGGCCCCCGGCACAAATAAGACCCTTTTTTGCGGCTGCCATTGTTAATCTGTCGGAGCGTCAACGTACAATGAACATCCAGCACAATGAACAGAACAGAACAGAACAAAATAGCAGCTTTTCCTGGACCGTTTTGCCCACTTCACTAACACACGCTGCAGACTAATCAGGAACATTTGAGCTGCTTGATGAATGGACTGGGACACATGTTGAGAAGAGCCTTCCGGAACCATGAAATATTTCCTCAGCAGCCAGTGCTGGTGTGCTGCTGTATGGGCCGGCTTACGGTGATGACAGCTGCGGGTAGATTTAGTGTCCAGAGGTAAATCTCTCACCGTGCCATATTGCTGATGTCATACGCAGTGTGCAATGTCCACACTGTTTAGCCCTATGCTTCTCTATGTGTGTGTGTGTGTGTGTGCGTGCGTGCATGTGTGCGTGTGTGTGTCTGTGTGTGTGTTTGCTGCAGTCTGCTACTGTCTCTTTAAGAAGAGGCTCCACCAGATGCTGAGCCAGTCTGGTATATCTCAGCTGAGGACGCTGATCTGTCTGCTCCCTGGCATCCTGTCACCGAATTTGACGGACAGGTCCACACACACCCACACACACACACACACACACACACAGACACACACACACACTCTCTCTCTCTCTCTCTCTCTCTCTCTCTCTCTCTCTCTCTCTCTCTCTCTCTCTCTCTCTCTCTCTCTCTCTCTCTCTCTCTCTCTCTCTCTCTCTCTCTCTCTCTCTCTCTCTCTCTCTCTCTCTCTCTCTCTCTCTCTCTTTCTCTCAATATCTCTCTCTCTTTCCCTCTCTCTCTCTCTCTCTCTCTCTCTCTCTCAGTCTCTATCTCTCTCTCACACCATCCATCTCTATGTCGTCCCTGGCTGATCTAGCTAGTGGGTGGTTTCTTGCAGCGTGTAATAGGTTTCGTGTACCGAGAAATATTCAACAAAGACTGAAGCACGTACAGTTTCTACACTGCACACATGTATTGACGTCGTAGGACGTCGATGTACTTGAGCATTTTGGGTACTTCCCCGTACGGGTCCGACCAGCAGGAACACGGAGTGTTGTTTGTCGACACACCCAAATTCATTATCGTCTTACCTCGAGGATTTGCACAGCGGCGTAGGCAGGCACTGTGTGGAATGTGCACTACGAAGCTCGCTCTCCATCCCCTCCCCGCCATGCCCTCTATGCGACGGCCATTTCAATTATACAATTAAACAGCGCCATGTCAATATCACAATATGAGAATTACCGCCGACCGCCAAATACACTCGCCCAATCTGTTGTAAGGAATAAAGTTGTGAACATAATGTGTGTACTCGCGCACCAGTAGGGCGTCTCACTGATACGCTGTGTCGGACAGCGGAACGCCATCGGGACTGAGAAAGTTGTCCTTATAGATAGCAGTATCAGAATTTAAACCACGGCCTCGCTGCGTCGGCACTTTTTAAAATGAATGCTTGGCTACGCGCCTGCAGATTGTCTGCGCTAATGACTAATCCGCGCAGTTCTATTCATACCACGCCACGTACATATGACTTTAAAAAAAAGGGGCGCTAGCTGCCGGGTAGTTCCATATCATGGATGAATCCGCATTGAGGTACCGAACCGCGCTCTCTCTCCCCCTAGTGTAAATGCATTATGTGGCTTGCCAGCGTTGTAAGATTTAAAGTACTTCATCACTGAAGTCGGAGACAAAAGTCCCAAATCGGAGGCCAAACGTTCAGTTGTTCAGTGCCGTGTTTACCTGGCGAGGCGGCTGGATTTGTGAGATCACATTCACGCAAGAATCCACCCGGCCAGTCTTGAAGTTATCTGCTTGTGGCCGAACCACAGCCAGTTCGGACCAATCGGCATCCAGTATGGAACTACCGGCAGCTACGGGCGTGGTGATAGACACGCGGTTCGTCCAATCACCTGCCAAGCATTCGGACCAATCGGCATCCAGTATGGAACTACCGGCAGCTACGGGCGTGGTGATAGACACGCGGTTCGTCCAATCACCTGCCAAGCATTCATTTTAAAAGTGCCGGCCCTTTTCCGAACTGTTTCAAAGGACAACTTCCAGTCCCCAGATGGTTCTTGCGCAGCAAACCATCCGGCACGTCAGCTTATGCGCTTCGTGGTAAGTAGAAACTGTACAAGCAACAGCGGAACATTTAATTGATTGGGTATGCGTGAAGGAGGGGCGGGGGGGCTGTTGATTCAATCTCTACGGTAATCAATAGAGTAATGAATTATGGGTGTGTGACAAACACAGCTGTCTGGGTGGACCGTACGGGGATCCAAAATGCTAAGAGTGACGTCCTAGTAATTGTGTCGTGAGATGATTGCTTCATTGTGTTTCGGCGAAAACTATTTACTCACCACTGCCACGGTTCCAGCTCTGCATCAGATATCTTCTGATGAGATATTTGATTAGAGATTTGTATTTGTTTCTGAGATGAGGTTATCCCGGTTTTATTCTTGTGTTAGGATTTGATTCGACTTTTTGATGATATTAATCTGCTATATCATCTATAATCAGCAGCTATAAGCGATTAGTGATGGGGATGGGAGGATAAGACGGATGTGTTTGCTCACTGCATGTTAGTTACCTAGAATGTAATAAGGGGATGGATGTATTCTGTGAGGCAGCTCTGAAGACTAGATGAAGCCTACATGTACCGTATGCTCTGTTGCAGCATAGAATAACACAACAGTCCTAGATCATATGATCATCATAATCATTTCATACAATGAATAGTCACATGCTTTGAAGCAAGTAGTGCTTCTTAACACCTCAGAGGTTTCTATAGATTCCAGTATTTCTTCCAATCCACATATGAATGAATTGCCATAAAATAAAAACTGTTGCTAAACTTTGTGCTACACTCAACGAAAAGGATATTATCAATCATACCATCAATATTCAATATGAATCCGTCAATCAAAATCAATTGAAAAACCATATGCCTGCTGGCGTCTCCAATTTTTAATGTGGGAATGGTTACTTTACTGGGGGCCGGATAGTGTGGGGGGCAGGAACGCCCAGGCGAAAGGTGCTGAGTTTGAAACCCAAGGTCCGTAGCCTAAGAGACAACCTTGAGCAAGGCTCTCAACCCTGATGCCTGCATATTCCTGAATGACTGTATGTATGTCAGATGATCTGTATGTTCCTTTGGATAAAAGCGGTGAAGGGGTTAAATAGTTTGTGATTGTCATGTGTGCTATTTTCAGCGCTTCCAGAAGAACCGTCCGTACAGCCTCCCACCTGCGGTGTGGTGATGTGATCCAGGAACCTCCTGGCCTCGTCCTCCAGGGAGCGGTGCTCGCTCGCCCACGGCTCCAGCTCAATACGCCAGCGCAGAGCCTGCAAGAGGAACACACACACACACACACACACACACACACACACACACCGGACTTAAGATCTGCGGTCTCAGTTGACACTTTTAAAAAGCAGCTAAAGACTCATCTGTTCACACTGGCCTTTGTCTAGCCTCTTGTGTCTGTATTTTGAGTTTTTTTATTTTGTATTGTTTCTTACGATGTGTTGGTCTTATTTTACTTTGTGACGTTGTCTGAGAAAGTTGATATAAATAAACTTTACTTACTTCTTGACACACACACACACACACACACACACACACACACACACACACACACACACACACACACACACACACACACACACACACACACACACACACACACACACACACACACCTGGTAC
>PIJE02000819.1:65000-70000 GCA_002895965.2 Coryphaenoides rupestris | reverse complement strand
TCACACGCACATGATGAAGTACGGCTTTAAATCTTACAACGCTGGCAAGCCACATAATGCATTTACACTAGGGGGAGAGAGAGAGAGAGAGAGAGATGTGTCTGTCAGTGTCTGTGTATGTGTCTGTGTCTGTCAGTGTCTGTCTGTCAGTGTGTCTGTGTCTGTCAGTGTTTGTCTGTGTCAGTGTCTGTGTCTGTCAGTGTCTGTGTCTGTCAGTGTCTGTGTCTGTCAGTGTTTGTCTGTGTCAGTGTGTCTGTGTCTGTCAGTGTGTCTGTGTCAGTGTCGTTCTGTCTCTCTGTGTCTCTGTGTCTGCGTCAGTGTCTGTGTGGTGTCTCTGTCTCTGTCAGTGTCTGTCTGTGTCTGTCTCTGTGTCTGTGTCTCTCTGTGTCTGTGTCTGTCTGTGTCTGTGTCTCTGTCTCTGTGTCTGCGTCAGTGTCTGTGTCTGTGTGGTGTCCGAGACAAGAGGCTGACGTAGCTCCAGTCGCCCTAACGTTGGCAGGAAGAGTAACGGTTCTTTAGACAAACAAGCTCACGGGTCACTTAACGTCCTAAACCCCCACCATTAGCCTCATTTAGAGAGAGTGTGAGTTTGAGAGAATTAAGTTCACCTCGCTCTTAAAAGGCAGAGTGATGCTGCGGGAACAGCAAGTGGGTGTAGGGGGGGGTGGGAGCTATTAAAAGCATGCAAGGTAGCAAAGGCAAGTGTGTGTGTGTGTGTGTGTGTGTGTGTGTGTGTGTGTGTGTGTGTGTGTGTGTGTCCCCTTCGGCAGAATGAAGAGTGTGAGTTGCAAAGAGGATGTAAAACGAAAATAAAGCAAAAAGGGGGAGGAGTGAGAAAGAGAGAGAGAGAGAGAGAGAGAGAGAGAGTGTTCATGTTCGCGATCTCACCAAAGCACATCTGGGCCATATTAAGTGTGTGTGTGTCTGTGTGTGTGTGTGTGTGTGTGTGTGTGTGTTTATGCGTATGTGTGTGTTTATGCGTATGTGTGTGCATTCTTCCTTGCCTGTGTTTGTGAACAAACACGCAAATATGCCAAAGTGTGTGTGTGCAAGCCGGGAATGATCACCATGATTCCACAGAGCCGGTTTTGTTAAGGAGTGGTAGAGGTATGCGTCCAGCCAGGTCCATATGGATTGCCATGCATATAGCGCACACACAGTCCACACACACACACACACACACACACCCACACACTGCAGTAGCCACAATCACTTCCATTCTTCATTCTTGTGTTAAAGGTCTCAGGCAGGGCCCGGCCCACAGGGGAGGAGTCTAAGCCGATCATGGACCTGGAGTCCCACATTCAGCATGCCTCTCTGCAGTTTGCTTTTCACAGTCCCTCACAAAGCGTCAGACATATGCTTCATTCAGCTACACATCTAACATCTAACTACAATTTTTTTTGCCTGGTGAATATGCAGGCTCCTGGTGCTCACAGATGGTGTTCACTTTACCCCCAACCCCCCAATACTCTCACACACACACACACACACACACACACACACACATACACACAAGCATCCACATGCACACACACAAACACACATGCACGCACGCACGCACACACACTCATGCATTCCCTCCCAGAGTTGCAGCACAGTAGATAGAGGAACGCCCCAGGATCGTATGGAAATATACAGTAGAACGTGATGGAAAAAGCCTTCAAACAAACGTTTGAACTACCGGAGTGTAGCGGCATCCATTGTGCATACAGTATGTGGCTGTCAGGAAACGTGTTGTAAATAGTCGCTTCAGGCGGCGAACAGCCACAGAACCCCTGTGGGTCATTAAAGGAGAAGGCTGCAGGTCATGTGTGTGTGTGTGTGTGGCTCCTCCCTGGCTCACCTGCGGTTCATCAAGTCATTGCCCTGCCAGTATGAGAAGCCCAGCTTTCCACCCACTCATCGCACTGCCCCGTCAGTATCGTTATCTTTTACTAGTACTTTTAATCTTGCTCAGGGACACCTCAACACTTAACTAGAGGGAGCCCGGGGATCAAACCAGCAACCTTCCTGATGCTAGACCCGCTCTTACCTCCTGAGCTACTGCTGCATCCACGAACTGCTGCCCTCTGTTGTTCTGCAACATACCGTACGTAAACATATAGGCGGGCTCCCGCGGCCATAAGCGGCGGTTCCTTCTCACCGTTCCCTACAGAATGTGAAGCGAACAGGCAGCAGAACACAAGATCAGAACCCGGGTCCTGCCCGCCTGTCCCGGAAGACAGATAGACGTTACCCGCCTGGTACCCTCTGGACGCCACATACGTGTCACGTGTTACCGCCTGTGACTTGGCCGCTCGACCGCCAGACAGATGGACTCATATCGACACCGATACCGTGGCGGTGTGCTTTGCTTGCTCATGCTGGCTTGTGTGTGTGTGTGTGTGTGTGACAGAGAGAGAGAGAGAGAGAGAGAGAGAGAGAGAGAGAGAGAGAGAGAGAGAGAGCAGTGTGTGTCTCTGCCTCTCTGGACCCCAGCCCGGTCATGAGTCATGTGTTGTGTTGTCTACTTAGAAGCACCATATGGCACTCACTTGTGATGAAGGTGGAAATGGTATCAATAAAGTTAGACAAAGAAGAAGACTGATTAGACGAGATTAAAAGTAATTCCATCCATTTGTTTCATTTCGTGAGCGTTGTACGTTGGTCTTTAGCCCATTGCTACACCACATTCACAATCCAATTCCATATTATTACTATTATTATTATTATTATTATTATTATTATTATTAGAAACATAATTCAGATGAAACAGTAGAGATGTCCGTGCCGTTGGAATTGAAAATGCTGCAGATGAGCTTCGGTTTGTCGGCCTGTTCTGAACTTGTTCCCATCTGTTTCTCCTTAGATGTTCCTTTCTCAGCTCTCATGCTCTGATGTTGTTTATTTATTCATTCATTTATTGTTTTATATATATATTCATATATATATTTCTATTTATATATAAACACTAGGAATGCAAAGGCAGCGTGAGAGCCCCTCTGGGCAGAACCTATTGAATTCATTATTATTATTATATATGAATTATTATTTAACAAAGGCTTAAAGAAGTAAGCCACATCTTGATGCACGACACACGTCTGTCTGTCTCTGTCTGTCAGTGTCAGTGTCAGTGCCTGTGTCTGTGTCTGTCAGTGTCTGTGTCAATGTCTGTGTCTGTGTCTGCATCAGTGTCTGTCTGTGTCTCTGTCTCTCTGTGTGTCAGTGTCTCTGTCTGTCAGTGTCTGTGTCTGTCAGTGTCTGTGTCTGTCAGTGTTTGTCTGTGTCAGTGTGTCTGTGTCTGTCAGTGTCTGTCTGTGTCAGTGTGTCTGTGTCTGTCAGTGTGTCTGTGTCTGTCAGTGTCTGTGTGTGTCAGTGTGTCTGTGTCTGTCAGTGTCTGTCTGTGTCAGTGTGTCTGTGTCTGTCAGTGTCTGTCAGTGTCTCTGTCAGTCTCTGTCTCTCTGTGTCTCTGTGTCTGCGTCAGTGTCTGTGTGGTGTCTCTGTCTCTGTCAGTGTCTGTCTGTGTCTGTCTCTGTGTCTGTGTCTCTCTGTGTCTGTGTCTGTCTGTGTCTGTGTCTCTGTCTCTCTGTGTCTGCGTCAGTGTCTGTGTCTGTGTGGTGTCCGAGACAAGAGGCTGACGTAGCTCCAGTCGCCCTAACGTTGGCAGGAAGAGTAACGGTTCTTTAGACAAACAAGCTCACGGGTCACTTAACGTCCTAAACCCCCACCATTAGCCTCATTTAGTGTGTGTGTGTGTGTGTGTGTGTGTGTGTGTGTGTGTGTGTGTGTGTGTGTGTGTGTGTGTGTGTGTGTGTGTGTCTGTCTCTGTCAGTGTCTGTCTGTGTCTGTCTCTGTGTCTGTGTCTCTCTGTGTCTGTGTCTGTCTGTGTCTGTGTCTCTGTCTCTCTGTGTCTGCGTCAGTGTCTGTGTCTGTGTGGTGTCCGAGACAAGAGGCTGACGTAGCTCCAGTCGCCCTAACGTTGGCAGGAAGAGTAACGGTTCTTTAGACAAACAAGCTCACGGGTCACTTAACGTCCTAAACCCCCACCATTAGCCTCATTTAGTGTGTGTGTGTGTGTGTGTGTGTGTGTGTGTGTGTGTGTGTGTGTGTGTGTGTGTGTGTGTGTGTGTGTGTGTGTGTGTGTGTGTGTGTGTGTGTGTGTGTGTGTGTGTGTGTGCGCTGTACACACGATGCATGAGTAGCAGAGGTAAGTGGGGAACAAAGACATTGGTGATGGCGGTGGAGGGCTGAGAAGGGGGGGTGGGGGGTGGCTTGGTACAGGGGGTCACCATTTCAGAGGTCAATAGCGCACATTCAAACTGGCCCCCAGTGGGAGGTGGAAGGAACATTGTGGAATGTTCCGTACAAGGAGTTTTGATTTCTGAGGGCACTATTGTAAGAGTCCCCCTCACTGGACTGGAGGCATTCCTGACGACACACACCCATCTGGTGGGTGTGTGTTTGTTATGGATCAACGGAGGCAACAACCACAACAGCAACAACAACAACAATAACCTGTTTATTCCCTGTGTCCAGCTAACTCGACTTTTTCGTTCTGTTTTTCTGTTTCTCTACAGCAGGCCTGGCCAACCCGCGGCTCTTTGTCTGGTTTCATGGCTCTTACGTTCATATCGAATTTTGTGTTTTTTTTATGGCTGTCAAAGTTAACGCGTCATCACAGATGTTGCGCCAAGGATGCGCAATGACGCTACCGTGAGGCGCGCGACGGGCTCCGAGTCAGCGTCTCTGGGGGGGGGGTGCTCCGTTAATTCAGAGCACCCCCCGAATTAACTAGATAAGACTAAGAAATATTTTTAGTGTGTGTGAGAGGAAGAGATGGGGAGATGTTCATGTGTGTGTGAGAGGAAGAGATGGGGAGATGTTCATGTGTGTGTGAGAGGAAGAGATGGGAGATGTTCATGTGTGTGTGAGAGGAAGAGATGGGAGATGTTCATGTGTGTGTGAGAGGAAGAGATGGGGAGATGTTCATGTGTGTATGATGTGGCTCTTTGCAGTAA
>PIJE02000819.1:0-50000 GCA_002895965.2 Coryphaenoides rupestris | reverse complement strand
CTAAGAACCATGTTGTTCTAACTAAATGTAGCACGTTCCCCAAGCGCATCTAAGAACCATGTTGTTCTAACTAAATGTAGCACGTAGTCTAATCTATGAACACAACAACACGGGACAAGCTTTGTTTGTGGGACATCATGGTGGCTCTATTGCAAGATCCACCCACCCAGAGCACACGAGAGAGAGAGTGAGAGAGAGAGAGAGAGCGAGAGAGAAGAGAGAGAAAGGGAGCGAGAGAGCGAGAGAGAGAGAGAGAGAGACAGAGAGAGAAGAGAGGAGAGAGACAGAGAGAAAGGAGCGAGAGAGAGGAGAGAGAGAGAGAGAGAGAGAGAGAGAGAGAGAGAGAGAAAGGGAGCGAGAGAGACAGAGACAGACAGACAGACAGACAGACAGAGAGAGAGACTCTTTTTTCTTTTTACATTGTTGCTAAGTCAGATGCGGTGCAGTGATTAAGAGTCCCGTGTTGGTGCTGTCCCGGCCTGACTCTGACTGTGTGCAGTGAAACACAGAACAGTCACTTCTTCATCCTTTTCTGACATCCTTCTGAGTTTTGAGGAGGGTTAGGGTTCGAGTCCCATTCCCACGCAGTCTAATGGTGGGTTCGGATCAAGAGACGTTCGTCGTATTTCTGGCTTCGTTCTCACGTGGCTACAAGCGGTCAGTTTGGATGTGAGGCGGGATGCAGCTCTATTCTGCCCCCTGGTGGTTTGCGACATTACTGCCCACTATTCTTTTTATTTGTATGGGGCCACTTTAGTACAGCGGATAAGTTCTCATGTTACAATTGTGCATTTTATGAGAAAAGCATGACATTTCTAACATAGTTAGTGCCATACCATAAGGTTTATTTTCAGATGTGGAGGGAAGTCACGATTTGAACGTCTAGACCCGAGAGACTGGTGGCCATCTAGGATTTGACCTCTACGGTCCTTCAGGTCAAATCTGACTTCCCTCCACATCTCAAAATAAACCTTATGGTATGCACTAACTATGTTAGAAATGTCATGCTTTTCTCATAAAATGCACAATTGTTGTGCTTATCCCCTGGACTACTTTGGTTGGGTTGAGATCATAATTGACTGCACATATAAATTGGCTTGTTTAAAACAACTGATTGCCTTTCTGGTAAATAAGTTGGTTGGTGCCATTAACAAAGAAAAAAAACTCAACTCGTCCATTTATCTTTTTTGATGCATCTTTATGAATCAACCTCCATTTCTTAGCCACCTGTCTGTTAGCATTCATTTATCAATTATCAATCAATCAATCAATCACGCAATCAATCAGACTTTATTTGTATAGCACTTTTCATACATAAATGTAACACAAGCAGGACATTAATTTATTACAATCCATAAAAACACTCGATTAAAACAGGAACTCAGGAAACACCATCATAAATCTGCATTGAGGAAGCATCAGAGGCAAGAACTCTCAGCAGTAGATACAAAGTAAAAGAAAGATAAAAAGAAAGGTAAAAAGTACAAGATAAAGTAATAAAATACTAAAGGAGAGTAGATGTATTGAAGTGAGTAAAACCAAAAATAGAAAGTAGGGTATAAAAACTAAAATAAAGGCTAAAAGCGCAAAGTAAAACAATACAATACTAAAAGAGAAAAGTAAAATCAAGATAAAATGTAGGCGTATTAAAGAGAGAAATAATAAAAATAAATAAATAAATAAATAAATAAATAGAGTAGATAGATAGATAGATTAGATACAAATTCCCAGTGGTGCCACCAAGTGGACAGAACCACACATGTATGGTTCAAATCAAGGCCGATCCAATAACCTAAAACAACCCTACTACCTTGCTCTGCACTTATGCTGCACTTTGTATGGTGCTGTGTGTGTGTGTAACTATGTGTGTGTGTGTGTCTGTGTGTGTGAGGTGTGTGTGTGGTGTGGTGTGTGTGTGTGTGTGTGTGTGTGTGTGTGTGTGTGAGTGTGTGTGTGTGTGTGTGTGTCATCTGCTTGTGCAACAGATGCTCTCCAGTGCCACGCAAACATGAGCCCTTGGCTCCTGTCAAACGATTTTTGTTGTGTTGTCGCAAAGAGACCAATACTACAAGAGAGAGATAGAGAGATAGAGAGAGAGAGAGAATACGTGTATGCTGACCCGGAATGCGTAATGGACCTTTCCACACTGTCAGTCACGTGGAGAATAATAACCAATAAGATTGCCTGATTTCTTAAGACCACGCCCCTTGCAACAGAGCCGCCATGATGTCCCACAAACAAAGCTTGTCCCGTGTTGTTGTGTTCATAGATTAGACTACAGCTACATTTAGTTAGAACAACATGGTTCTTAGATGCGCTTGGGGAACGTGCAATAATGACCACAGATATCCAGAGATTACAGGGAGCGCGTTTCATCCACATTTGGAGTATCCATGCAGTCTGCAGGACTTGTTTTTAATACATAGAGCTTCTGTATTTAAAATTTTGTGGCCTCTATCCGTCAGCACTGTATCAGATACAGTGCTGTATCTGATAAGGCAATTACTGAACGCAGTGGTTTTTATGATGTACTTAAAACACTGAAAGTTCACAAGTGCAACAATCAAATGGTTGATAGCGACTCCACACATCAATGTACAGCAGCGCCGACACAAAAAGCTACAAAGCTCGCTAATTAGATAAAATTCAAAGGTTTATTTGTCACCTATTTCAGTGTACAGGTACATTGAGCAGTGAAAGGTTTTTTTCGCTAGGACCAGATTGTTACTGCGCCATCGTGTGATTAGCATAGCTCGGTGATTAGCCCATTGTAGCTAGTAGTTAGCAGATCTTAGGCTTATTTTCATTGTAAACACATCACTAACGTACTCACCCTGCTTTACATGTGCAGTAGGACTCCACCATTTTGTCCTGACAAATTTCAATGTGTAGTTTGTGAGGCGTTTGTGTCTTCAGCATAGATCGCCAACACTTAGCATCAAGTTTTATGTTGTCGTCTGCTCCGTCCGAAATCTGAATGTCATGAATATATCCTTGTGTCAAATAGTTCAGGCCTTTCTATAGAACTCTCTTAGATAAAGTAGCGACATTTGGCAAATATCATCCAGCGATATTGTCAGGAATCCTTGAGAGAGAATCATCAGCAGGGGGGCGTTGTTCAGTGGACATTACTAACATGTTGCAGAGCTGTGGGAAAGCTTGTGGGACATAGCAACAGTAACTAGGGGGGGCGGGACTAGCCGCTTGAGTAGGGAAAGGCCCATTGCGTATGCTGGCAGAACAGCGTCAGTGTACATTGGCTACTCAGCGAAAGCATCGCTGCCGGGACCTCGCAAAGAGTGAGCAAACAGTGCGGATACAACACCTGCTCCCGACCGGGCCTCCTCCTGCATGGGACATCATGGCGGCTCTGTTGCAAGGGGCGTGGTCTTAAGAAATCAGGCAATCTTATTGGTTATTATTCTCCACGTGACTGACAGTGTGGAAAGGTCCATTACGCATTCCGGGTCAGCATACACGTATTCTCTCTCTCTCTCTATCTCTCTATCTCTCTCTTGTAGTATTGGTCTCTTTGCGACAACACAACAAAAATCGTTTGACAGGAGCCAAGGGCTCATGTTTGCGTGGCACTGGAGAGCATCTGTTGCACAAGCAGATGACACACACACACACACACACACACACACACACTCACACACACAGACACACACACACACATAGATACACACACACACAGACACATACAAAGTGCAGCATAAGTGCAGAGCAGTTAAGGGTTGTTTAGGTTATTGGGATCGGCCTTATTTGAACCATACATGTGTGGTTACTGTCCACTTGGTGGCACCACTGGGAATTTGTATCTATCTATCTATCTATCTATCTATTTATTTATTTATTTATTTATTTATTTTTATTATTCTCTCTTTAATACCCTACATTTTATCTTGATTTTACTTTTCTCTTTTAGTATTGTATTGTTTTACTTTGCGCTTTTAGCCTTTATTTTAGTTTTTATACCCTACTTTCTATTTTTGGTTTTACTCACTTCAATACATCTACTCTCCTTTAGTATTTTATTACTTTATCTTGTACTTTTTACCTTTCTTTTTATCTTTCTTTTACTTTGTATCTACTGCTGAGAGTTCTTGCCTCTGATGCTTCCTCAATGCAGATTTATGATGGTGTTTCCTGAGTTCTTGTTTTAATCGAGTGTTTTTATGGATTGTAATAAATTAATGTCCTGCTTGTGTTACATTTATGTATGAAAAGTGCTATACAAATAAAGTCTGATTGATTGATTGATTGATTGATTGATTGATTGATTGATTGATTGATAATTGATAAATGAATGCTAACAAACAGGTGGCTAAGAAATGGAGGTTGATTCATAAAGATGCATCAAAAAAGATAAATGGACGAGTGAGTTTTTTTCTTTGTTAATGGCACCAACCAACTTATTTACCAGAAAGGCAATCAGTTGTTTTAAACAAGCCAATTTATATGTGCAGCTCAATTATGATCTCAACCCAACCAAAGTAGTCCAGGGGATAAGCACAACAATTGTGCATTTTATGAGAAAAGCATGACATTTCTAACATAGTTAGTGCATACCATAAGGTTTATTTTGAGATGTGGAGGGAAGTCAGATTTGACCTGTGAGGACCGTGAGAGGTCAAATCCTAGATGGCCACCAGTCTCTCGGGTCTAATGTTCAAATCTGACTTCCCTCCACATCTGAAAATAAACCTTATGGTATGCACTAACTATGTTAGAAATGTCATGCTTTTCTCATAAAATGCACAATTGTAACATGAGAACTTATCACTTATTACTAAAGTGGCCCCATACAAATAAAAAGAATAGTGGGCAGTAATGTCGCAAACCACCAGGGGGCAGAATAGAGCTGCATCCCGCCTCACATCCAAACTGACCGCTTGTAGCCACGTGAGAACGAAGCCAGAAATACGACGAACGTCTCTTGATCCGAACCCACCATTAGACTGCGTGGGAATGGGACTCGAACCCTAACCCTCCTCAAAACTCAGAAGGATGTCAGAAAAGGATGAAGAAAAGTGATCTCCTGTGTTTTCACACACACACACACACACACACACACACACACACACACACACACACACACACACACACACACACACACACACCCTGCTGGTCCTCCTTAGATACAGTAATACTGTATCGAAGGAAATCTGTCGATTTCACTATTGTTGTATTGTACTGTATTGCTTTATTTCCTTCGGGATTAATAAAGATTAATCTTATCTTATTTTATAACATTCTGCACCACCAATAGGTGTTGACATCTGGGGAACCCCTGAACTATGTATGTGTAAGAGGGAGGTAGAGTTAGATGGTTAATGGTTAGTTAGAAGGTTCTCAAACAAACTTCAGAAATGTATCCTTCAAAAGAGTAGATGTTTAAACCCTCACAGAACATGAAAAATCAGGAATGTATGCTTCAACGAGGTGAACCTAATGGTAGATGAGCATGTTCTATGATTGATGATGTGTCGGGGAGTTGTCCACAGAACAGAGCAAAAAAGATGTACTCTGAGTTTAGGAAAGCAGCTCCTCTGCAGAGTTTCAAGCGATAAGTTGTTAACTTTGGTCCTTCGGCCTCTCGATCTCTCGTACTTTTGTTAGTTAAGAAATGTTGTTATCCACGACAGTCACAGAACCGTGAAGCGTTGGGGTTCAAGTTTTCTGTGCATTACATTGAGTTTGTGTTACATTTTCCCTTTTACGTGTGTTCTGTGATCCTCACAGCAGGGTGGAGGTGGAGGGTGGGATGTTACATGTTTGTAACACCAGGGTGGAGGGGGGGGAAGCTGAGGTTCCTGCCAGAGGATGGGTGGGGGAGGAGGGGGGGTGAGAGGGTGGGGAACCATCTAAACAAAGACTGCCTTGACTAAAGACCACTGCCTCCTTCGAGTGTGTGTGTGTGTGTGTGGCGTGGGTGTGTTTGGATTTGAAGTCTTCGCCCCTCAATTTCACATGAGCACGACTTCTGAATCTGCCATCCTGCCATTCTCAGCCTTTCCTCCAATATTATAATATCGAAGTGGAGGCGCGTGCATGCGTGTGTGTGCGTCAAGGTTATTATAGTTTAGCATTTTTCATTAGTTTTTATTTTTATTTCGTTTTGACTTTTTGTTTTCAATTTCAGTTTAGTTTGAATTAGTTTTTAAAGCGGGTTTGCTAGTTTAGTTTAGTTTTTATTTTTTGAAAATGCTTCGTTTGAGTTTAATTTTTATTAGTTTCAGTGTTAGTTTTAGTCTTTACCACGGAACGCAACAGACCAAGGGGGGGCCAGTCAGGGAAGATTAATTTTTTCCGTTAGTTTTCGTTAACGATAATAACCTTGGTGTGCGTATGTGTGCACATGCGTGATGCACCTCAAAAGCAGGCTGACCAACATACACTGGAACCATCAGAAGATTCTTTTTTGGGAACAGGAAACGAAATGGTAACATGGGGAAGCAGCCAGTTGTGTTGCGATAGAGACAGGTCAAGGCAACTGCGTGGAGGATGGGAGGCCTATGTTTGCTTTGATTCGCCGCCGTCACAGACCCATACACACACACACACACACACACACACACACACACACACGCACGCTCAAACACACGCTTCACAGCCAGGTTCTCCAGTATTTGCTCTCCTCTCTGCAGGGCAAACTTCACAGAGTGCACCACAGATGGACACGTACGCCTGTCCCAGGATCATGCTACCTGCATGTTCTGATTCATTCACTACTTCATTCATTCATTCACTCACCACCTACATTTGCATGCACAGTGCAAGACAAGTCATGTGTATAATAGCTGGGTAATTCTTCCTTTTACTATATGGTTTATTATTATTATTATTATTATTGTAGTTTAGTTTATGCGTTGTATAAGCATATGTGTTTTTGTGTTGCCAATATTTTTATTGAACGAAAACGCAGGGATAACAATGTCAAAAAAGATTAAAGTAACAGTACAAACACACTGGAGTACAGCGATTCAACATTTTATTATTTCAGCCTTTACACAATTAGGTGAAGTAAACTCCAGCTGTAAAGTACAGCTGATTATGAGTTATCTATAAACGACCAGGATGCTGTGGGCGGCTCCTGCATCTGGTCTCGACCCAGCCTCACTGTGTGTGTGTGTGTGTGTGTATGTGTGTGTGTGTGTGTGTGTGTGGGGGGGGGGTAGAGCAAAACACATCAGTATAAATAGTCATTCATTCATTATGCTTTCACAACCCAATGCCAAGCCACGCCCTCGTGCCCAAAGCTAACTCAGCTCTTCCCTTGACTTGAGTGTCATGATTCACTCTTTATATAATCACTCTTTATAAACCCTAACCCTAACTACCAACTACTACAAAGTGTGGGAACGTGACAACCGAGATGGGGGCGCACCCCTGATGGCTGTGAACCACGGCGTCCATCATCTCGTTGCCTAATGTGGACTGCCTGTCCCCATAAGTTTGCTGACCTCGGCTTGGTGAGCTGCAAGGCCCAGTATGTCCTCAGTCACATGGCTCTGGGTTTGGGCCTCGCTCTTTAGCGCCTGGAGTCGACGCTCCTGGGTTTTGCAGATTAAGCGCAGTACTGTCACGAGAAGGGACTCCGGCCCCGCTCTTGGGTGCCAATGGAGCAATGTTGCTGCTACTTTGTAATGGATTGGTGTGGACAAACACACAATCACACAACTGGCGCTGATGCACAACTCAAAGTACAGCCGATGGTGCCCGTCATTATGATCATAAACTGATCATGCAGATAATGTGATGGGTTATCTCTAAATTAGCAGGATGCCCAGTCTCGCTGTGGGGGTAGAACAAAACACATATCAGTATAAATGGTAATTAATTCATTCAGCTGTGTGGATCTAGATAATTAGCCGATCACTTTACGACCCAATGCCAAGCCACAAATATTAAAATATATCTATATTGTATCTATATTGTATCTTGCTGTTAAACTATTCAATTAAGAAACCCTCTTCATAACATATAAACCCTCTGAAATACAGGTTTCCTCAGTTAGGTAAATAATCATTTTAAACCACAACATTAAAAGTATAGTAGCCTACATAATGTTAATATTTCCATTACACTGTAGGTCCATAGTCTACAAATGTGTCTACACACAGTGTACGTGGCTAATGGTCAACACAGGCACGGTTTGAAAATATCCAGTTCGACCCAACTGAGGCATGGTTCAAGTAAGTCAACAAACCCAGACGGCCCCCTATAAATCATTAATCAAGCATTACGATACATTACAGAACATTTACAGTCAGATGTTAGCTTCATCGTATTATATAACAAGATTACGCCGCCTTGCTGTACTCTTCCAATCCCTGGTCCCTCCTTCATATAGCTACTGAGTGCAAAGGGTCAACACATTTTAATACCATAACCATATAGGATGCAATGTCTCAAAGTTATATAACAAGATAAGACATTCACAGCCGTCTGATTAGTCTCATTCACATTCTAATATTTTCCATTGCCCCTGGTTGATTTATGTGGTCATCGTGGGCACTAATCTGCTACATGTAATTCCCTCTCTACTACTACTACTACTACTATTCTACTGCCCTGTACATTAAGGCACAAAAGCCCTTAGAAATAGACTTAAGAAAAAAGAAAAAAGAAAGCTGGACTTGCTTGCCCCTCCTCCTCCTCCTCTCCTCCTCCTCCTCCTCCTCACTCTCTCTGTGTAGAAACCTGTGGGTCCTGACGAGTCCGCTACCCTTGTCCCAGGAACCACCAGAGTAGTAGTAGTAGTAGTAGTAATAATAATAATAATAATAATAATGACCGTGGAGAGGATATTCGATGAGCTGGGCCACTTCAAGAGGTAACACAAACTTTAATACGCAATAACGAAATAGAACTCAATGTGCAATATGTGGGAATCCAAATAGTTTTGAATGTTGAACGTTGAGCGTTGAGCGCAGTGCTTGTGTCTCTCGGAGTATCCAGTCTGGGGATTCGTTTCTATTTATAGGGAGATACTGGGAACAGTTACTCAACAGTTACACAGCCCACGTTTATTACACATACAAAGTGTTTAGCTGTTTCTTTTATTACACATAGACACTTTCCTCTGGGGGTTATTTATCCTGATAAATAAATCAAAAATAATAATACAAATCTGTCGGTACATGAATCTATGTGAACCCCGACGTGACCATGATTCACATGACGTGGGTTCCCTCCGATCGGCTCATAAAACATGATCATCATCATCATCATCATCATCATTATTATTATTATTATTAATAATATTCATATTCATATTATTATTATTAATAATAATAATAATAATAATAATAATAATAATAATAATAATAATATCATGATTGATATCAGGTTCCAGGCGTGCCTCTACTTCGCGGCGGTCTTCCAGTCCATCTCGTGTGGGATCCACTACCTGGCCTCGGTGTTCCTGGTCGAGACGCCCAACTTCGTGTGCGGGGCGCCCGACAACATCACGGCCGTGTTGTACGGCAACGTCTCCGGCGGCGCCCTGGCCGACGTGCTGCCCCTCTTCCCGGGCCACCGGGGGGACTACGTCGCGGTCAGGACCTCCGCGGGGGACCAGTGGGAGCTCGGCCGCTGCGGGGCCGCGCTGCGCGTCGGCGTCGACCCCGACCCGGCGGCGGCGGCCTTCGCCTTCGCGTTCGGCGGCAACACGACGGCGATGGGCTGCGGGGATAACTTCGTGTTCGACCGCAGCCAGGTGTACAGCAACATCGTCACCGACTGGCACCTGGTGTGCGACGGGGAGTGGCTCGCCAAGCTGTGCCAGCCCACCTTCATGCTGGGCGTGCTGGTCGGCGCGCTGGTCTTTGGGGACATCGCGGACAGGTGAGTGAGGAGCACAGGGGGTCACAGGGGTCACCCTCCATCATGCTGGGGCGGTGTGTGTGTGTGTGGCTGAGATGCCAACATATTTGTGGTATTGCAGCAATGATAACAAACCACCAATTAAAACACAGAATTACAACTAACTAAAAACTGATGTTTTTTGGGAGGCACTTCATCATCTCAGAGCTATGGTATTGGGATGTCAATATTTAGGTTGAGATGACTGAATGGTGAGGGGTGCGATGGAAAGTGGAATGTATGTATATTGTTGTTGTTCCATTGTTGTGGGCTATACGGGCATTGTTGAAGTCTTCTAGTCCATTACATGCCTTTGCGGAGACCATTGTTGTGGAAAACACATGGGTGATGACATGGTGAATAGAAGGCAGACTCCACAACCCTTTCTGTTTCATTGTTTGTGCAATTTTCCAAAACTTGTAAAGGAAGGTGTTATGTATTTTTTCTCCACACAAACAAAGATTTGTTTATTTGTATTGTCTTTGTTTGCCATTTACTGTACGTGGTTTGCAGCACTGTCCCCTGGAAGTGGACTATTTATTTTAAAGACTTTAGCATAGTCCGTGCCACAATGCCACATCATGTGGCTTTAGTTCAGGGCTCCTCCAAGGACACAGGCAGGTTGTGGTGATGTAATCCGGTTTATTGTGAAATGTGTAAGTTATGCTAAATGACAGACAGAGCAGATGGTACCCTGCTAGCATGCTAGCACTCTCGAGTGAGTGTGCTGGTGACATAATCTGGATCACTGTTACACCACAGTAAGCAGTGCTTATCACGCCGTCCCCCGAGCTGCACTGGGACACTCTGACCACGTCATGGTCCACCTGATTCCTGCATACAGGCAGAAATTAAACTTCAAAACCAGTTCTCAGCCAATGACTCTACTTCTGTCTGGAGGGGGTTCAGACAGATCACAAACTACAAAGCAAAAACCCCCCACTCCATGAATAACTCACGCCTGGCCAACGACCTGAATGAGTTCTACTGTCACTGACAGTCCTGACACCATCCCCCGTGACACCATCCACCACCTCCAGTCCACCAGCCCCACCTCCCCCAGCACAGCAGGACCCTGGGCCTCCCCACAGCTGCCCATCCCAGAGCCCCCCTCCCCCCCGTCCTCAGCGACACCTCTGTCCTTACTGGAAAGAGATGTTAACAGGATTTTCAAGAGGCAGAATCCCCGCAAAGCAGCCGGGCCAGACTCTGTCTCTCCATCCACCCTGAAGCACTGTGCGGATCAGCTGTCCCCGGTGTTCACAGACATTTTTAACACTTCTCTGGAGACTTGCCATGTACCCGACTGCTTCAAGTCCTCCACCATCATCCCCGTCCCCAAAAAGCCAAGGATCACAGGACTTAATGATTACAGACCCGTTGCATTGACCTCTGTGGTGATGAAGTCTTTTGAGCGCCCTTGTGCTGTCCCACCTCAAAATCCATCACAGACCCTCTCCTGGACCCCCTGCAGTTCGCCTACAGAGCCAACAGATCTGTAGACGATGCAGTAAACTTGGCCCTTCACTTCATCCTCCAGCACCTGGACTCAACAGGAACCTACGCCAGGATCCTGCTTGTGGATTTCAGCTCTGCTTTCAACACAATCATCCCATCTCTGCTACATGACAAGCTTTTCCAGCTGAGCGTGCCTGACTCTACCTGCAGGTGGATCACAGACTTTCCTGTCTGACAGGAGGCAGCATGTGAGGCTGGGAAAACACATCTCTGACTCCCGGACCATCAGCACCGGTTCCCCCCAAGGCTGCGTTCTTTCCCCTCTGCTCTTCTCCCTGTATACCAACAGCTGCCACCTCCAGTCACCAGTCTGTCAAGCTCCTGAAGTTCGCGGACGACACCACCCTCATTGGACTCATCTCTGGTGAGGATGAGTCCGCCTACAGGTGGGAGATCGACCATCTGGCGACTTGGTGCAGTCAGAACAAACCTGGAGCTCAACGCTGTGAAGACAGTGGAGATAGTTGTAGATTTCAGAAAGACCCAGCCCCACTCACCCCCATCACCCTGAGAGACTCTCCAGTCGATATTGTGGAGTCCTGCCGCTTCCTGGGAACCATCATCTCCCAGGACCTCAAGTGGGAGCTGAACATCAGCTCCATCACAAAAAAAGCCCAGCAGAGGATGTTCTTCCTGCGGCAGTTGAAGAAGTTCAACCTGCCAAAGACGATGATGGTGCACTTCTACACTCCCATCATCGAGTCCATCCTCACCTCCTCCATCACCATCTGGTACGCTGCTGCCACCGCCAAGGACAAGGGCAGACTGCAGCGTATCATCCGCTCCGCAGAGAGGGTGATTGGCTGCAATCTGCCATCTCTCCAGGACCTGTATGCCTCCAGGACCCGGAGGCGTGCGGGAAAGATTGTGGCCGACCCCTCTCACCCCGGACACAAACTGTTTGAAACACTTCCCTCTGGCAGGAGGCTGCGGTCCATCAGGACCAAAACCTCTCGCCACAAAAACAGTTTCTTCCCATCTGCAGTTAGCCTCATTAACAAGGCCCGGGATCCCCGCTGACACAGACTCTTATCCCGCCTCCATAGACACTACACATTACATTAACACACAGCCCACACCCGTCCCATATTCTGAAAAAAATCACTTTGTATTGTAAATATCCCATCATTCAGAAATCATTCTGTATTGTATATACCATTCATACTATTCTACTTTATTTTATATTTATGCGTCGTTTTTGCACTACTTGCTTTTTAATGCTTTTTAACTCTTATCTATTATACTGTCTGTATGCACCAACAACCACAGCAAATTCCTCCTGTATTGTGTCTTTACAAAACTAACTAAAATAAAATTATAGAGAAAATGTCTTTAGTTTTCGTCTTTGTCAATTTATTTCATACATATGTCAATTTATTTCATACAGAGCCTCAGTCTATCTTCCGCTGAGCCACTTGTAGTACACGCCCCTCGCCTGGTATCAGGGCGGCAAAAGTCGGGAGAAAGCGACGAGTCCATTTGGGATGACTTTGTATATGAATGTGTCACAAATAAGAGCACGTGACTTGCAGTGGACTTTTTTTGACCTTTTTGAATCTCGCCCCTGACAAATATGGACCGTGGAAACCAGGGGGGCCGTGGCCCAGGTCACTTTTGGAGTCTGATATAATATTTATTTTGAATAAAAGTTGAGTTGGTTCAAGTACACGGCGCCATTAGCGAAACTAACACGCATGCATGTAAGTCAGTTTTTTTTACATAACCTAGGCTACATATTACTGTCATAGTCATTTTCTATGGTATGGCTGGACTATTGTGTTGGTTACTTTTTTGTGTTACTGCGCTTGTCTCAAATGTGTGGGTGCTGCTTGAGTATTTACATTTCGCTCTTCTTTTAGTCGACATTTAATCAATGCAGGCAAACTTTTAGCAAGTTATTCATAATAAATCAGTTGTCCCTGATGCAGCTTCAGGCTCAGCAGCCCTGTCTCCCCATCCCCTACATAATGCACACATACTGTATATACTACAGTATCTACTATTCATTTTGAGCATGTTGTTTTGCAAGCAAAAAATGAAGCTTCCCTGACTGGCCCCCCCTTGGTCTGTTGCGTTCTGCGGTAAAGACTAAAACTAACACTGAAACTAATAACTAAACTCAAACGAAGCATTTTCAAAAAATAAAAACTAAACTAAACTAGCAAACCCGCTTTAAAAACTAATTAAAACTAAACTGAAATTGAAAACTAAAAGTCAAAACAAAATAAAAACTAATGAAAAATGCTAAACTAATAACCTTGGTGTGTGCGTGTGTGTGTGTGTTCACACCACACAACCATGAAACACTAAATGCCACATGGTGCTGCTAGATAGCTCGCTCGCTAGCTAGCTATCTATCTACGGTTATGGATATGTCTAGCTTATCTTGAGCCAGAGCTTATGGCTGCGAGGCTCAAGCGGATGTGGAGAGGAATCCAGACTACTTTCCAGAGATGTTTTGACCGCACTTCCCTCCCCCCTCGTCGGCCCCGTGCCACATGTTGGAAACTCATCAAGGCAAGTCGAGTCCATTTTATTTGTATAGCCCCTTATTCACTGAAACAATCTCAGTGGGATTCCCAGGCCATTTATATTAATGACACCCCCCAGCCCTCCCCCATCTCGATACAGGCACGCAAACAGCTGCATGCAAGAACACACACACACACACACACACACACACACACACACACACACACACACAGAGAGAGACCCGCACACATGCTAACTTACCATGGCGAGGAGGAAGCGAATGGCTACGAACCAGTAGTAGTTCCCTGTGAAGGCGACCAGCACCCCGAACACAAACTGGCAGGTGCTGGTCAGCATGAGAATCTTCACCCGGCCCACCCTAAAAATGAGACGAAGACGAAGGGCGTCACACAAACAGGACAGAACAGAAAGTGATGATGAAGATGAGTGACTGAGTGATGATAACCAACCCACGCCGAACCCTAAAGTTATTGACGTGTAGCAGCACTTTGTCAGAACACATTAAGGGTACGGCCGGCCGGGAAAACGGTTTACAAAATATGTTTATAAGGAGAGCGCTTGCGAGAAATACTCTCTACTCTCGACAGCACTCATGTTGAGCCAGCTCAAAGGCTCAGCGAGGCAAAACACAGCCACAGGCAACATTACAGAACTCTGTATGTGTGGTGTGTGTGTTTGGTGGTTGGCTTAATTGGCCTCATCTGGCCCAGTTAGAGTCTGGGTGGGGTGGGGCTACAGCCTCACCTGGCCCAGTTAGAGTCTGGGTGCGGTGGGGCTACAGCCTCACCTGGCCCAGTTAGAGTCTGGGTGGAGTGGGGGCTACAGACTCACCTGGCCCAGTTAGAGTCTGGGGGGGGGGGCTGCACACCTGTGGTGCATTGGCTAATCAGTGCACCACATTGAATAACTCACGCCTGGCCAACGACCTGAATGAGTTCTACTGTCGCTTTGAAAGACAATGGGACAGTCCTGACACCATCCCCCGTGACACCATCCACCACCTCCAGTCCACCAGCCCCACCTCCCCCAGCACAGCAGGAGCCTGGGCCTCCCCACAGCTGCCCATCTCAGAGCCCCCCTCCCCCCTCAGCGACACCTCTGTCCTTACTGGAAAGAGATGTTAACAGGATTTTCAAGAGGCAGAATCCCCGCAAAGCAGCCGGGCCAGACTCTGTCTCTCCATCCACCCTGAAGCACTGTGCGGATCAGCTGTCCCCGGTGTTCACAGACATTTTTAACACTTCTCTGGAGACTTGCCATGTACCCGACTGCTTCAAGTCCTCCACCATCATCCCCGTCCCCAAAAAGCCAAGGACCACAGGACTTAATGATTACAGACCCGTTGCATTGACCTCTGTGGTGATGAAGTCTTTTGAGCGCCTTGTGCTGTCCCACCTCAAATCCATCACAGACCCTCTCCTGGACCCCCTGCAGTTCGCCTACAGAGCCAACAGATCTGTAGACGATGCAGTAAACTTGGCCCTTCACTTCATCCTCCAGCACCTGGACTCAACAGGAACCTACGCCAGGATCCTGCTTGTGGATTTCAGCTCTGCTTTCAACACAATCATCCCATCTCTGCTACATGACAAGCTTTTCCAGCTGAGCGTGCCTGACTCTACCTGCAGGTGGATCACAGACTTCCTGTCTGACAGGAGGCAGCACGTGAGGCTGGGAAAACACATCTCTGACTCCCGGACCATCAGCACCGGTTCCCCCCAAGGCTGCGTTCTTTCCCCTCTGCTCTTCTCCCTGTATACCAACAGCTGCACCTCCAGTCACCAGTCTGTCAAGCTCCTGGTGCACTGATTAGCCAATGCACCACAGGTGTGCAGCCCCACCCCCCCAGACTCTAACTGGGCCAGGTGAGGCTGTAGCCCCACCCCCCAGACTCTAACTGGGCCAGGTGAGGCTGTAGCCCCACCCACCCAGACTCTAACTGGGCCAGGTGAGGCTGTAGCCCCACCCCACCCAGACTCTAACTGGGCCAGATGAGGCCAATTAAGCCAACCACCAAACACACACACCACACATACAGAGTTCTGTAATGTTGCCTGTGGCTGTGTTTTGCCTCGCTGAGCCTTTGAGCTGGCTCAACATGAGTGCTGTCGAGAGTAGAGAGTATTTCTCGCAAGCGCTCTCCTTATAAACATATTTTGTAAACCGTTTTCCCGGCCGGCCGTACCCTTAATGTGTTCTGACAAAGTGCTGCTACACGTCAATAACTTTAGGGTTCGGCGTGGGTTGGTTATCATCACTCAGTCACTCATCTTCATCATCACTTTCTGTTCTGTCCTGTTTGTGTGACGCCCTTCGTCTTCGTCTCATTTTTAGGGTGGGCCGGGTGAAGATTCTCATGCTGACCAGCACCTGCCAGTTTGTGTTCGGGGTGCTGGTCGCCTTCACAGGGAACTACTACTGGTTCGTAGCCATTCGCTTCCTCCTCGCCATGGTAAGTTAGCATGTGTGCGGGTCTCTCTCTGTGTGTGTGTGTGTGTGTGTGTGTGTGTGTGTGTGTGTGTGTGTGTGTGTGTGTGTTCTTGCATGCAGCTGTTTGCGTGCCTGTATCGAGATGGGGGAGGGCTGGGGGGTGTCATTAATATAAATGGCCTGGGAATCCCACTGAGATTGTTTCAGTGAATAAGGGGCTATACAAATAAAATGGACTCGACTTGCCTTGATGAGTTTCCAACATGTGGCACGGGGCCGACGAGGGGGGAGGGAGGTGCGGTCAAAACATCTCTGGAAAGTAGTCTGGATTCCTCTCCACATCCGCTTGAGCCTCGCAGCCATAAGCTCTGGCTCAAGATAAGCTAGACATATCCATAACCGTAGATAGATAGCTAGCTAGCGAGTGAGCTATCTAGCAGCACCATGTGGCATTTAGTGTTTCATGGTTGTGTGGTGTGAACACACACACACACGCACACACCAAGGTTATTAGTTTAGCATTTTTCATTAGTTTTTATTTATGTTTTGACTTTTTAGTTTTCATTTCAGTTTAGTTTTAATTAGTTTTAAAGCGGGTTTGCTAGTTTAGTTTAGTTTCTTTATTTTTGAAAATGCTTCGTTTGAGTTTAGTTTTTATTAGTTTCAGTGTAGTTTTAGTCTTTACCGCGGAACGGGCAACAGACCAAGGGGGGGGCCAGTCAGGGAAGCTTCATTTTTGCTTGCCAAAACAACATGCTTCAAAATGAATAGTAGATTACTGTAAGTATATACAGTATGTGTGCATATGTAGGGGATGGGAGACAGGGCTTGCTGAGCCGAAGCTGGCATCGAGGGACAACTGAATTTATTATGAATAGCTTGCTAAAAGTTTGCCTGCATTGATTAAATGTCCGCCTAAAAGGAAGAGCGATATGTATGATACTCAAGCACCACCACACATTTGAGACAAGCCGCAGTAACACAAAAAGATAACAACACAATAGTCCAGCCATACCATAGAAAATGACTATGACAGTAATATGTAGCCTAGGTTATGTAAAAAAAACTGACTTACATGCATGCGTGTTTGTTTCGCTAATGGCGCCGTGTACTTGAACCAACTCAACTTTTATTAAAAAAAAATATTATATCAGACTCCAAAAGTGACCTGGGCCACGGCCCCCCTGGTTTCCACGGTCCATATTTGTCAGGGGCGAGATTCAAAAAGGTCAAAAAAAGTCCACTGCAAGTCACGTGCTCTTATTTGTGACACATTCATATACAAAGTCATCCCAAATGGACTCGTCGCTTTCTCCCGACTTTTGCCGCCCTGATACCAGGCGAGGGGCGTGTACTAAAAGTGGCTCAGCGGAAGATAGACTGAGGTTATGTATGAAATAAATTGACATATGTGTGAAATAAATTGACAAAGACGAAAACTAAAGACATTTTCTCTATAATTTTATTTAATTTTTGTTAGTTTTGTAAAGACACAATACAGTTTCAGTTAGTTATCGTTTTTTTGTAAAGCCTCGTTTTTTCACACCTAGTTTTCGTTTTTTCGTTAGTTTTCGTTAACGATAATAACCTTGGCACACACATGGACTCATATGGGTGGCTAGTGCTGTATAGTATATGCCTTTGTTTTTCAGCGTGGCTGTGTCCATGAATATTAATTCAGACGTTGATTAAGAATTTAGATGATGTCGCTCAGACCCTCCCCCACCCCCCACCCCCGTGGACATTTCAGGCCAATGTGTGACTGCTGGAAAGGGAAAAAATGACTTCTGAAAGTTTTCTATATTTATATCCCGCTAGTAGTCAATCTAGAATGGCATGTTATGACTGCATGACCAGCCTATTGTGAGTACAATACTTACACTAGTATGTGCAATAGGCTGGTCATTCAGTCATAACACAGTATAAATAACCTAAAAGCTGGTGTGATTTAGATTGTTGTGATTGCTGGATATATCTTCCTGATGTGAAGGGTTTTAAACCACGCTGGTTTAAGTCAGTCTAGACAGGCTTTTATGTTGTCTTTTACTGTGTTATGAATTGATTGTAAGTAGTTCTGTGATTATTGCACTTTATGGGCTGTATTCCTTGTCCGTGTGCTTCATTCGGTGAGCAGGGCTTCAGGCATCCCTGAAACCCTGCTCACCGAATGAATCCACCTTCATAAACTATTCATCACCTCTTCATCCTTCAGTTTGCTTTTAATCTTCCACTTTCCTCCGTTCTCCTCCCCCCCCCCCCCCCCAGGTGTCCAGCGGCTACCTGGTGGTGGTGTTCGTCTATGTGACCGAGTTCACCGGCATCAAGGTGCGCACGTGGACCAGCATGCACGTGCACGCCGCCTTCGCCGTGGGCATCATGGTGGTGGCGCTGATGGGCTACCTGGTGCGCGTCTGGTGGATCTACCAGATCGTGCTCTCGCTCATCACCTCGCCCTTCCTCTTCTTCTGCTGGAAGTTCCCCGAGACGCCCTTCTACCTGATGGCCAAGGGCCGCCTGCAGGAGACCCAGGAGCTGCTGGAGCGGATCGCCCGCTGCAACGGCATGGAGTGTCCACCTGCGGGCCGAGGACCTCCTGGAGCCCGAGGAGGAGCAGGCGGAGCAGGACAAGAGTGCCGGGGAACTGCTGGAGAACCAGAAGCAGGCGGAGGAGCGGGGGGAGAAGGAGGCCGCCGGCGGGGAGGTGGAGGTACAGGTGAAGGCCGAGAAGAAGCTGTCCATCCTGGATCTGTTCGGCAGCTGGAGGATGGCGGGCCGCACCTGCACCGTGTGGGCCATCTGGTTCATCGGCAGCCTGGGCTACTACGTCTTCTCCCTGGGCTCCGTCAACCTCGGCGGGAACCAATACATCAACCTCTTCCTGGCCGGTAGGTGGGGGAGTGTGTGTGTGTGTGTGTGTTCATGTGTTCCTGCACTGTCCACAATTAAGTGGGCAAAACTAGTTAAACTCGTAAACAACCTGTGTCTGATATTTAGAGTCTGAACAACTTTGTTGGAGGCCAGGAGGATTCTGCAACTGTTGACAAATGTAGCTCTCATTTAAAAATGTTCTCCTGTGGGCTGCAGTCTAAATTCAGAATGTGTGTGTGTGTGTGTGTGTGTAAAATCCAGGCACGGTACTCATGGTGCTCTCGTCAGTTGACCTACTTTAAAACTAGAAACAGAAGTTCCTCTTTCCATGTCTATGAGCGTGGTCGCTCGGCGCCGCCCACTTACCCAGTGCAATGGGATCCTTTGAGAGTCACAGACAGAGACACACTAGATGCTTTCTACTGCGCTGTTTAGAATTCCCACTGCTGTTGATAGCATACAAATCATACATAACACTATACATCATATAAATATATATGTTTTGAACTCGTTCTCTTTTACTTAAGTCTTTATTTTCGAGTTCATGTTCAGCACTTGGAGTAACATTGGATGTCTGAGCTATATGTCTGTGCTATATAAATAAAGTTTGATTGATGTAGACCAAACGAAGAACATTGACATTGATTCCCCCATACTTACTCCTGTACACCGCTGGGAAAAATCCAGCAGAACATGAAGTGTGAAGCGTGGGGGTCTCTACAGAACCATGATGTCAACCCCCCCCCCAACCGACCCCCACCCCGCTTTCTTGTAACACCAGAGAGTGGAACCGTTGAACTCTAGCCGCAGAACCAGAGCTCGCAGCAGCAGCTGCAGCAGCAGCAGCACTTACTTGTCAACAAAGCGGCCACAGCTGGCCCTGCAGAACCACACACTCCAACCCTCTTATCTGTAGTCAAGTCAGCTTTATTTGTACAGTGACTTTCATACAATCATGCAGCCCAAAGCTTGTTCTGCACGTAGCAGTACAATGATTAGAACTTCAAAACGAAGGCTATAGCATTACTACAAATTAAAGTTAAAAATGCTTGAAACCTGTTCTATTAACCCAGCAATTCGAAAGTTCTTGAAACTTTTCTGTTAAAATCTTACTGTACTGTCAGCAATCTATAGGTGTGTCTTGCTTGGTGTGGAAAAATGTACTACATTGTAAGTCGCTTTGGACAAAAGCGTCAAAAGCTAAATTCCTACTATTTACTGCTCTAATAATTGTGAATAGAATGTACATGTAACCAGCCAGATTGAAGAGATATTTCCGCACTGTGATTGGCTGGTGTTCCCAAGCGCGGTGGAGGATCCCCTCACGTACCTGATCGGCTGCCTTTGCCAGATGGAAAACCCGCGTGGCCGGAAGAAGAACCTGTGGCCCCGGCCGGCTGATGTCTGGCCGGGGTGCGCCTGCATGCTCATCATTGTTGTCCCTGCTGGTACGGTACAGAGCGGTCCAATACCGCGTGTGTGTGTGTGTGTGCGTGCATGTGTGTGTGCGTGTGTGTGTGTGTAGAGCACACCACCTGTTGCTGTATCTGTGTCCTCGGTGCATTGACCTAAAGCAGGTTTCACAACGGCTGCCAACAAGACGAAGAAGTAATTCATGTCTAGCAGTGGCATGAGAAACCATTTTTAAAACAGCCAGGGTCATAAAAATAGAACGAGATGGAAAATGGATCACGTGTCACTGCGTCCTCTTTAGGGAGGTCCCAATACGGCCGTAGTGTAAGAGGGTGTCCCAAATCATTTGCGTAGTAGTGGTCGCGTCATCTTTGCCCTCTAGGTGGCACTACAAATGGAGAGAAGGCGGGTCTTGGCTCTGTGAGGTAGGCGTAGAAGACGAATTAATTCCAAATTTAGAAAGCTCGTCTACGTTTTTTTAATATATGCGATTGTATAAGCCATTTAAAAGAAGTTCAGAGTCAGAGCGTGTACGTTTTTATCTCTCTCTCTGTTTCTCACGCTTTACTTTCATTCAGATTTCTCTTTGCCTTTATACACACCACTCCCCTTTATTCTCTACAAGGTAGTAGTAGGTAGCTCTTTCATTCATTCATTACCATTCATTTGATATCACTGATTCTCTGCCACGTGGGGAAAACCCTGTGTGTGTGTGTGACTTTAGCAAACACCGCTGACTTGTACACTGCCCGGGCAAACATGTAGAACATTCATACACTGACGTCAACCATGCAAGGTAACAACCAACACGTCAGGAGCAGTTAGGGTTAGGTGGCGTCTTGCTCAGGGACACCTCGACACTTAGCTAGGCGGAGCCCGGGGATCGAACCAGCAACCTTCTTGTTGCCAGACAACCGCTCTTACCTCCTGAGATACTGCCGCCCTATGGTCCCTCGAGGGGTGAAGGTCCAGATGTCACAACCCCCCCCCCCCCAACTCGCCAGACCCACAGCAGACCCACAAATTCAAAAACAATTGGTAGAATGATTCACCATCTAATGTCCTCTAATGTCACATCTGGGGTGATTTTCACTGATGAAAAGTGCAATGCGTTTTCACCCCATGATCCCACCGCTTGCTCTAAGCGTCAGCGCTTGTGTTCTGCGTTCCAGGACATCCAATGGCTGGCCATCGCCCTCAGCATGACCGGCAAGTTTGCCATTGCGATCGCCTTTGGTCTGATTTACCTGTACTCCTGTGAGCTGTACCCGACCATCATCAGGTAGGAAGATGTATATATACTTACACATGTACTTACACATAATGTGTTTCTGCTAATTATGTTTTTGGTTCATTTAAAGTAAAACATTTCACAATGCTAGGAAAAAAAATTGAGCCGTAAAATGAGACATCGTTATTACATTACACTTAAAATATATAAAATCGCATTTGGTGGATGCTTTTATTCAAACCCATCCATCCATCCATCCATCCATCCATCCATCCATCCATTTTCATCCGCGGTCGGCTAAGCAGGGCCCCCCTGGCTTCCTTCTCCCCAGCCACACTCTCTAGTTCCTCCTGGGGGATCCCGAGGCGTTCCCAGGCCAGACGAGATATATAATCTCTCCAGCGGGTTCTGGGTCTGCCCCGGGGTCTCCTCCCAGTTGGACGTGCCCGGAAAACCTCCAAAGGGAGGCGCCCGGGGGGCATCCTAATCAGATGCCCGAACCACCTCAGCTGACTCCTTTCGATGCGGAGGAGCAGCGGCTCTACTCCGAACTCCCTCCGGATGTCTGAGCTCCTCACCCTATCTCTAAGGCTGAGCCCAGCCGCCCTGCGGAGGAAACTCATTTAGGCTGCTTGTGTCCGCGATTCGCGGATACAAGCGATGCGATGGTTTATTCAAACCATCTCATTAAAATACTGTGAGGGCATCAATTCTTAGCATGACTCACATCATCAGGAATCAAACCCTTAACCCTTGGCAGTGTTAATGCCATGCTGCACCAGTTGGACTAGACAGGACCACCAATGTGGTGTGAAGCCACGTTTACACCCAAAGTGTCAGAACTTTTAGTCTTATTAACTACGTTTCAAGGAACTAAAAGGCAACCTTCAGCCTCTTGATGTCTGCGTTTCCACCGTGGTCTAATGGTCCGCAAATATTCTGCAAATTAGTCTACTGCGCGTTCCTGGGGATGGTTCCTGCAGTGGAAACGTAGTTTACGACGATGTGAGGAGGACAGTGTGGTCAGTGTTGGACGTGTGTGTGTGTGTGTTCAGGTCCCTGGCTGTGGGTAGTGGCAGCATGATGTGTCGCGTGGGCAGCGTGGTGGCCCCCTTCTGCGTCTACCTGGCGGATGTCTGGATCTACCTTCCTCAGGTACGCACGCCTGCACACACTCGCACACACATACACACACACACACACATACATGCGCACACACACATGCACACACATACACACGCACACATGCATGCACACACGCACACACTCATAGACACATGCATAAGACACACACTTACATAATAAATATATACAGCAAAATATGTGTCAGCAAAGTCCACTTTGTAATGACAGATAGTGGCTGATAAGGAATGGCGCCCTCTCCTGTGGAACCCTAGTCATTACAGTTGAATTTGCAGTTTGTGGCTAATCTTCCCGCCGTCTTTTTATACTTATCCTCCACCCCCACCCCCACCCCCCGCCGCCCTTGCTTCACCCACCTGAACCCCATGCCCCCCCCCCCCCCCGGCCCCCCCAACAGCTGATAGTGGGGATCCTGGCGTTCATCATCGGGGTGCTGACGCTGCTGTTACCCGAGACCCTTGGCAAGCCCCTGACCAACACCCTGGAGGAGGCGGAGGCCCTGGGGGACCCCGTCAAGAAGAAGAAGAAGAAGGACGACAAAGACCCCGAAAACGGTCTGGAGTTGGAGAAGCAGCGTTTCTAGGAACCCTCATGGAGGAGTAGGAGCTCATTAAAACAAACACACAACAAACGAAATAACGAAAACATATACAGTATATATACTGTATATATATATATATAGCTCTTTCACTGAACCTTTTGCCGGTTCGCTTAGAGTTGAATGAGCGTGTCACGGTTAAAGTCTTCTCGGTGTCTCTTCGACACGCTGCCAAATCGTCAGCCTTAGCGTCAGCATCAGGGTTGGATCAGTGTTCGCAGCGCTGCTTGTGTTCATGACATGTGATCTGACAATAACAGAGCAAGCCTACAGTGTTGTGTGAATTGATAATCGTCACGTCACATCCGCACTTACGACAGAGACTGTGTGTGTGCGTGTGTGTGTGTGTGCATAAATGTCCTCGGAACTACAATTTACAGTATGTCTTAGGTACAGATGTCATTCAATGTTGCCTTAGTTTACATAAAAGTGCCTCATTTCATGTTTGAATCTAATATTATACAATTTACAATTCAATGATCATCATTTTTGCTATCTCAGGGCATTCTCTTTGATATCACTGTGAAACTCATCCGTTTTTATTTCACTAGCATCATGAATCCATACATTTTGAGTGTGTGTGTGTGTGTGTGTGTCATCATACGAAAACAAGCAGGTACTTTGACTCTACATTAGTATCGTTACTCATGAACAGCAACAGATGCTGCAGCTTTATTTTTATTTTTTTATGAATGAAAAAAAGAATCATTGTATTCTCAGCTTCAGGCTTGTGATCGTCTTGGATTGTTTTGGACCAAAGACAGACATGAAAACATTAGCAGAGATACCGGCTGTAAGCATATCTCCAGAAGCCTCGTAGGAAGTGTGTTTGCAAAGACAAAGTAACACCACAACAGACGGCTGCAACAGTATTGATAAGTGTAATGATCAGTATTGATAAGTGTAATGATCAGTATCGAGACATTGACAGCCCATAGGGCCATCATTGGGTATTTCTTTTTTGTATGGATATACATTATTTACCAGTATTATTATTATATTATTATTTAATCATGAAAGGGAATGAATAAAACAGTTAGCATTGTCTCCTATGATGGACCGATAGTGTTGAGGATACTGTGTTTTACATGAATGTACTGTATATTCATATATATACGTTCACACATTAATATATGATCATTGCAGGAATCTTGTAATTAACATCATTTTGTTAATTTAAACAAATTGTGTCAAAATAAAAATGTATTTATAGCCTTGTGTGTTTCATGGGCATGAGATCACTGGCCTAAGACCAGACCAGCGGAACCAAGCCTTCTCCAATGATTTGATCACATTTCCTAGGATTTCCTTCCATCTTCTGTTCTTCCAACATGAGACGCAATCCCAGACACCAAAAACAACACAACAAACCCATTATTCATATTAAAACAAATACGTTCATTTCGACTTAATTTGTTTATTTCTTATCTTGATGTCGTCGTTTGATATTCCAGTCCAGATAAATCTGTTAAAGTAAAATTTCATTTTGGACATATTTCCCCCCACTGTGCACGCCAGGATTTGTAATCAAAGCTGAAAGCCACCCAATCACACACATGATCGGGACATTACAATATACAACTTCCTTCCTGAGAGTCTTATATGGAAAGCAAAGGGAAAAAAATAAATTAAAAAGGCAGAAGAAAGCAAACACTGAACACTTGGAAAAACACTTGAAAATTAGTACTACACATATGGAGACATGTAAGGTAAAAGGAAAGGTAAAGGTCATAAATACGTATCTTTTGTCAAATATTAGCTTATGGTCACTGTGGTCGCTAATGATGGTGCTGTACGGTAAATATCGGTTGGATACGTTGCAGATTCAATACATTAGCTGGCTAATACGCTAATACTGGCCATCAAATCCAAAAATATGAGAGCACAAATATTACCCAAGGCACCCTCAGCCCGTAACAACTACCACTGATTATAATTGAACAGGGGTAGACGATAAGAAGCTCAGCAATTCAAATGTGCCAGCAAAACCTTGATGTTTAAATGGCAGAATTGGCTTTACCCCCCCCTTCCCAAAAAAACAACAACGAAAAAAAACCGGACAAAGTGCAACGTCTGCGAAGAGATGTAAGAGTTGATTGAGGAAACAGGCGTGACAGATGTGAATGCATGACTGGCCCCCATTGGCTGCTATTGGTAGCCAACAGGAGAGCTGGGGAATAGGAACAACAAAACAACAAACAAACAAACAACAGAGCTGAACTAAAGCCCTCCGACGTCCGAATACCGACATCTCAACGTATCGACGAACAACCCCTTAGTTTTGAGTAGTGAAATAAAGGTTGACAAATCAAAACTACTAAGGGGATGAACAGAAGTATGCAACAGCACTCTAAACAAAGTCTGGGAAGGGTGAGAGAGCGAGAGTGAGCGTGAGAGAGAGAGAGAGAGAACTGGGGTCAGCTACCCATAGCCACGGTGGCTATAGCCAATCAGCAGCCAGGGTTCGCCGTACGCAATCGGCCATGCTACCCAATCAAAGCACACCACCTGCAACTCATTACACTTAAGCACAACGCACACACACACACACACATAAACACAACACCTGTTGAATAAATTATCCCACATTTACCTCTCCCCACCCACCAGCATCAAACACTATCCCAACAGAGTGTTTGTTTGACACTTCATACCAATGAGAGCACACACACACTTCAGGGTCAATCACTTCCTGTCAGGTGACCATGGGCCTTATATCCCTAGCAGCCATCTTGGTTCAAGATGGCTACTGGGTGAAGAAGGCCTATACGGGCAAGTTGGCAGGACAGACACCTGAACGAAAAAAAGAAAGCTACATTTGATTTCAATCGGATCGTACCCACTTGATCATTTCCAGTCAACAGTGGCGTTCCCAAACGCTCAACGAGCTGTCGAATGGCTTCTTGGCAGCTGCTGCACACACGGACGAAAGGATTTATGTAGACATGGACTTTTGGAAAGATATGATGAACAGCGCGGCGCACAGCCAATTTGGAGGCAATATTGGCCATTGGTTGTGACGGGAGCGTCTATGATTGGATGGAATGTCCATCAGTCCCGTTGATATCTGGTCCCTACTCAGGGCTCTGTGGTTACCATCGTCCAACTCAAGGCATTATTGGGACATAAATTAGACACTCTAGATGAGCCATAGCTCGGGTGACCTGAATAGGGGGCTTGATGGGAATGGGATCTTGGTCTGCGGTACGGCTAATTCACAAAAAGCCTTCTGAAACCTTTTTAGATGACGGGTTTCAAATCATTGGTCATCACAATACGCCCATCATGCTCCTTTCTAAGAGACGTTTAGCCTTTTTAGATGTTTTTTACATGAATATGCTGTATATATACAGAATGTATATATATTTTATATACCGTATTTGTATATATTTATTTAAACTCTGGACGGATCAGGGTGACCAAGTTCGACAAAATAAAAGCATTCCTGATTTTAAACTTGCACTATGTATGTTTTTTCATTAGCACCATCTAGTGGCTGGAGTTGGAGCTATAGTTACAGCTGTATCATTTTCAGATGAGGCTTAACTCTCGCCTGAGATTTTCCCACAATGGTCGGAGGAGGAGGAGGAAGAAGAGGAGGAGGAGGGAGCAAAAATGGACCAGAATAAATCTATTTATAGAGAAAAATTCCCTGGATGGATTGACTCGTGGATCGGCGTGTTGCATTCTTGAGGAGCCGATATTTTCAGATATCATGGAGTAAATTGAAAAGTTACATAGTGCAGATTTAATCGGTTGCTTTTGTAAATTGTACATGGATGCAGTCAAAGCTTCTGCTGGGACAGAAGCTTCTTCCAGATTGATGGTAGACATGTTCTTGAGACTAAATGATCCGCTCAAAACCATCGACCTTACTGGCGGCCCTGCACACCACTTGTACAAGAGTGCTCCCCGCGCAAACCCAACATGTATTTGCACTGGTCCGTTGTTTGGCCTGTATGCTTCAGGCACTTAGCATAAACTCACACTCGTGGTGGTGTTCACAGTATCGAAATTCCGATGTGGCCTTGTGGCCTTCACTGAGCCTACTAGTTTACATTGCGGGAACAGAAGAGATCGGACATCTCTTGGCCCATCGCAGCGTCGCGTCTACTATATGAATCCACCTCAAATGGCTCCCCTAAAATGCTAAATAGTCCTACTTTATAAAGGCCTCCTAAAGACGACTTTGGGAGAGTTTGGGGACATTGGGGTGTTAATATTTGGTGGCCCAAACGCTCATGGCTGTGTCACTTGTAGCTCCCTACTCCCCACCTCAGCCTCTTTAAGAAGGTTTCTTTTGCATCTCGACAACACAACACAACAACACAACACCAACAACAACAGGTTTCTCAGGCCGGAGTGCATATTAGCTCTTATATTATATTAGCAGTTCTTCTCACCCTGACTGGGTGAGAAGAACCCAAATGAACCCATAAACCCGTTCTCCAGTTTGTCCAACAGGATATATTTTATTTCCTGCTTTATTATAATTTTTTTTAAGGCAATTAAAGGCACATGTACATAAAAAAAACCCTCAATACATTTCCTTAATACGTTTTACACGCGTCGATTTGTTTTCATACCATGGGACTGACGGAAGATGATTACTCAGACTTAAAAATCCATTATGATGCCACCCCCGCAAGTCGAGACCGCCAACAAATACGTACCTTAATTTAAACAGAACTTGGAGCGGAAAAAGGGAAATGGATGAGCTGCTAATTTATGTCATGACAAACACCGATAAAAATAAATAAATCCCCCACAAGATGGGTCATAGCATATTGCATTGTAGACAAATTGGCAATAGTTTTGGCAAGTTCTTTTTAGTGATATTTAAAACTTTGGATTGAACTGAATTGGGACTCATACACTTTTCCCGGCACATTCCTCCCTATAATTGTTCCCCAAAAAATGGAACCATTCCACACATTGAGTACTCCATCACTTTTCTTAAATACTTAACGTAAAATGCAATGTTGGTTTGGTCAAATGTAATGACACCGCCACACACACAATTGGAATTCTCTGAATTCATAAATGTGTGCTTTTAATGTTCCACCCTCCCATTGAACTCAGCGCCACACGTCACCAACGATATCACTGCAGGATGTGTCGTGAGATCTTCATCGCACGGCGTCTCCACGTGTCTGCCCGCTCTCCCGGACGATGAAAAGATTGACGGCACTTTCTAGAACAAATTATCGAAGATTTACAGACCAGTTGAGTTGAGAGGGAGAACCATTTAAAAAAAAAAAAAGAGAGAGAAAAGAAAATGCAAATATATTCAACCGACCCTCTGATCTTGCGGAGCCATCGTAATATAAATCTCCCTGTAATTTTATAATATTTCCCGACAGATTTGCATGTTCTCATCCAGCATTCATCTCTCCTGGAGATTATTGACCAGTCCCACCGAACGGCACTCAGTGAGCTCAAGTGAACTGCAAAATGGCGCCGAGCATTCCAAGTCCATTTCCACGGTCCCCTGGGCAGCTCATTAAATATTGCATCCCCCTCTCCCCCCCCCACCAACATCTATTTACTCCACACACATCCAGTCCTCGCCACAAGCGTCTTTTCCCACACACACACACACACAAACACGCACACACCACCACAACAATCACCCTCGCTATTGAGGGCGATCCATTAAGGGCAGAGGACCCCCCTCCCTCTAATCCCACTAGTCCCAACAGTACAAGCCACCAATCAAACCATTGGCCATAGTCCATCAGCCAGGGGGCGGGGCTGTGCGCATTGTCATGTGACCTCAGGGATTCACCAGCCAGCTGGCGGCGTCCTCCAGGGTGGGATCCAGCGGCTCGTCCTCCTCCTCCTCCTCCTCCAGGGGCTCGGGGGTCCGGAGGGCCAGGTCGCGCAGGAAGTCGTGCGAGTAGGCGGAGGGCCGCGCCGCCGAGCGCAGGCCGATCTTCTTCTTGGCGAGGTGGAACTGGTCGCGCACGAAGCTGTAGAAGTCGTACTCGTAGCGCATGCGGTGGTACAGCACCTGCAGCGCCTCCAGCGTGGGCGTGTGCTTGCGCACGGTGCCCGTCATGTTGCCCGCCTTCTTGTAGTCTGCAGGGAAGGGGGACAGGAAGGGGGGCGGGGCAAGGTGAGACAAGGGGCGGGGTCACTGCGCTGCCTTTGCAGTTAATGTAGTAATTGAAATAAGTGTGAAGTAATTAAGTATAATAATAATGAATAAAGTATGATAAGTTAATAAGTTCAAAAGTGAACTTAAGTTAAAGTTAAAATGTTAAAAACAATTGATTGATCTGCACTGGTTCATATTGTGTGCTGCCATCGACTGGTCAGGAGGAATTCAGTCAAGCATGTTGTTCAGTTGAGCACAGACAGGCAAGAGACAGAGGTGGATGTATTTTGCTGATGGATGTATTTTGGATACGCTTCTGCCTTGGAGACTATTTGTCTGTAAGTAGTGTGTGTAAATAATGTTCAAACACTTCATTTTTATGTCATTACAAAAAAAACGGCTGCATTAATTAATATACATAATTAATATGTACAATGGACAATGGAACAATGGAACAATGGAAAAGAGTGAAATGAGCCTAGATTTAAATGACTTACCAGGGCTTTTGTAGATGTTGAGGACTCCTGTGAAGTAGTGTGGCAGAAGCCTCTCCAGCAGCAGCAACACGTCCTCCAGCTCCTCCAGGATGCCCACCAGGAGGTAGTTCTCCAGAACGTTCTGCTTCGCCCTCTCCAAAGCCCACACGCCTGGCTCCCTGGTAGAGAGAGGTAGAGTGAACACAGAGAGAGAGAGAGAGAGAGAGAGAGAGGGAGATGAGAAGAATGGAGAATTGCTTCAATTTTGCACATAGTTGAACAAAAAACTGTCACTAGAAACTAGAAAATGATTCATTTGATCACAGCCTTACCTGCATTGTGGATGCTGACCACAGAAATAGGGGATGATGTAGAACATTCTGGGGTTGGAACATTCTGGGTAGTTTTCTAAGATGCACACGTTGATATCCTGAAGAAGAAGAAGAAGAAGAAGAAGATGAAGAACTAACTTCATGACAGAATTTAAATTGTAATGGTTGATAAAAATCGGTAGGGGGCGCTCTAGATGAACGCAGTAGTCATCAGTGAAGCCTTCAGTAAAGCCACAGAGGGCCACCAGAGGGCGCCCTGTCCCTTCTGGTTGTGTATTGAGCGTTATGATCACATGACTAAGTTATGTTATATGAGTGTGCAAACAAAACATTGATGAACACATTGAGTCATTGATCTTAGTGATGTATCACAGTGGTTTGCATGTCTTACATTTAAGGAGGTTCAGTGGAAGAGCCTATGAGCCAAGAATTAAATACATAATAATAATAATAATAATAATAATAATAATATCACAAATGATGCTTCATTACTAGTGGATTTAAAAGGCATTTGTATTGAAGCACCCTTCCTCTCTCCAATTGAAAGGTTTTATGATTTGTATCGTGACCATCGACAAGAAGTCTGATACTGCGGCCTTAAGAATTTCCATAAGAATCATATTTGTACATCCATTGTCTTCCCACAGTCAGGCTCCTTGAAGCCAAATGGCCATGAAGTGTCTTATAGTTGTCATCATAATGCAATATTTACAAAATTGATACACACAATTTGACTACTTTGAAAATGGTCCATATTGTATTATATTGAAGTGATTAAACTACAGTATATTACCTAAAAATGGTGTGAATATATGCTGATGGCACATAAACAATATAGTTGCATCAGAGTACACTAGATTAGACCCAAGAGGAGTGTATGTTGCCTTCCCGTAATCGGTTCAGCCAGTAATTGATTTTACTTCTTGAGAGTTTAATACATTTGAACAAAACTGGCATGGGTCTTCCTCGGTTTCATGGAGGTCTTCTTCGTACTGATGTGTTTTATGATTATTTCTGATCGTAAAAGAACTTCTAGGAGCTGCTTGGAAAGTAGCAGAGAACGCTATGACCCAGAGGTAACCCGACGTGAAGAATCTACGGATAGTTAAGTCACACTTTTTGAGTGACATCGAGACGGTTCGGTAACGGACATCACTCTTGCTCAATTTAGCAATAAAAAAAATAAAAGCTGCTAGTCCTACTTTAGTGCTAATTCCTGCAAATACAAATACCAACCTATACGTTCACAAATCTGAACTACAACCGCAAATATGTTTTTTTCAGTGACAAAGATTCAGGCTAATCCTTTAGAGTGAAATTAAAGTCCATACTTTGGACCCAGACAACAACATTGGGCGTTACCATGAGGCACTTAGTGCCAGCAGCCTATTAGAAGCGAGGTTGTCAACCTTTGAGTCTGCACGAAACCAGAAACATCATTCAACAGGTACACATTTAATTGCTCTAATAATGATGGGTATTTGAAAGCGATTACAGTAAGAGAGAAAAGATGGATGCTATTCATCATAAACACAGTAATGTCTTCGTAGCTGTGATTGGGCCGTCGCTTTCGAAGAGTGATGATGGTTTAATGGGCCTTAAATGTGCAGACTTCCAAAAGGGACAATATCATGCCTGTCAATCAGCGAGGGCTTGCTCCACTTGGTGTTGCTGTGAAGCACTGGTTTTGCAGTGAAATGCCGGTGTTGCAGTGAATCGGTTGTGTTGCAGTGAAGCCGTGGTGTTGCAGTGAAGCGGTGGTTTTGCAGTGAAACGCCGGTGTTGCAGTGAAGCGGTGGTGTTGCAGTGAAACGCCGGTGTTGCAGTGAAGCGGTGGTGTTGGCAGTGAAGCGGTGGTGTGTTTACGCTTTACGCTTGTTTTGATGAGGGATGTTATTTGATCACACATCAGATCAGCATTGGTGAAAATGTTAATGAATTTGACAATAGGCTATATTTGTTGCTTATAACCATGGGAGGTTTCAGCTTTCGGTCTGACTGCCTGTCTGTCTGTCACTCCAAGGTACAGGCAGCCCCTTCCTGAGAGGGCAGCTCAGGTCGTCTGGACACCGGCATCCCGACAGACACATCCCACAACGTTACTCAGAGATCAATGCCACAGCTTTGCAAAAAAAAAAAACCCAACAACAATAATAACACAGTGATGATGACTTCTTCACTCCTGTCAGTTCTTTTCCTTCCCAGCACTCTGTCCTTTTCCAGCACTCTGAGGCGGGAACCACCTCGCTGATATAAACCACCCTGCATGGGTGTAATACTGTCCAACACGTAGACTTGGGTGATGATGACACAGACTCAACACTGGCGGGTAAATAAAGGCAGAGTGAGCCTCCAACAAGCAATGAGGCACACGTTACCAATCATCCACACCACATGCACATCTGTGCACCTTTAACACACAACTACTAATACTACTATTGTGTCTACGAATATCAGCTGCTTCTGTCACTCTCTCTCTCTCTCCCATCTACTTAGGATTTTGTATCACGTACACAATACTTTTCGCAGGGCAAGGTCTTGGATTCCACACGTAGGGTTCAAGAAAGTCAAGTATTCAAATGGGGTGAGTGTGTGTGTGTGTGTGTGTGTGTGTGTGTGTGTATACATCAATGTGTGTGTGCGTGTGCATGCCTGTAGGTGCATGCCTCTGAGGGTTCATGAGTATTTTGGAGCCAGGCACGTCATTGCATCTGCATATTGTGTGGCACATGTGTGTGTGTGTGTGTTTGTACAGGGAGGGGAGCTAGAGGAGAGAGAGGTGTGGGTGAGTTGGGTGAGTTGGATGGGGGGGGGGGATGGAAAAATCTAGAACACTGTTTGTCCATTGACCCCCCCCCCCCCCACTCCTTTCCCTCCCTTAGGTAGAGCAGGGCTTACAGAAGGTAGGCAGCAGAACGCTGGAGTCTCAAGTGGGGCCGCATATGTTGAGAGTCAGAATGAACTCACTTTCGGCCTCCAGGTGCACAAGCTGGGCCCGGGTTACCGTGGCAACGCGTGTTCCGTGCGTTCCGAACAGAAGAACTTCTCCCGTCTCGTCTTCTGATTGGTTCTGTGCACATGGAGTCTTTTGGCGAAAAACCGAACTGGTGTTTAGAGGTTTCTGCCAAATTCCGAGTGTTTTGGAACAGCGTATGTGTGGGATTTAGCGATTTTTGGAAGGAAAATGATTGGATTACCGCATTCTACGTGCTGAGAGCTTTCACTTAATATCGTTATATACATTTTGATGGAATTGTCGTTTCCAGAGGCACAAATAAGCCGCGATATTGCCTCTTTTGTGCGATTGCCTAGAGTGCGCGGTCACAAACGTGATCCGGAACCACAATCAATCCCGTATCGAGTGTGTGATTGATGTCGGCTTCACAACGCGGCGCCACCAGAGACCCGCCAGACTGCAGCTCGGAGGTTAGAGTTGCCCTGACCTGCTTTCTTTTTCGGGAGCGGCTCCCGGGTCTCTGCATTGCAGCAGGCGATCGGATGCCAATACACACTCACTGTACTGTATACGGGGGTCGGCATTATTCAAGAGCGCCTGACTTTAATACATTGGTCTATTGGTTTGGACGGGAGCCTGGGGGAAAAAAACACACACACACACACACATACACACACACACACACACGCACAATACGAGAGGTGCAGAGACAAAAGTAAGTTAAGCACCCCACCACCCCACCCACCACCACCCCCACCAACCTCCACCTTCAACGGCAATAAGTAATAAACACACACACACACACAATGCAGAATCACACGGCATGGGTGTGTTTGTACATGATGTGACAGAGTCCCTGACGGTGAGCCAGGCTGCAGACGGCCCCGTTAGGCGGAGGGTAGCGAGAGCTCTCTCTGTGCAGTATTTTTTTTTATTTTACGTACTTTTAAGTAGTTTCATAGTGAATAGTTTATATGAAGTTGATCGAGTTTTATCTCTTATCATGTTACTGTACTTTTTACTGTACTTACTAGGTCCCATTACTAATGGTTTAGAGTTGTTCAGAATTTGCTTAGAAGAACACTGCAGGAGTGAAGGCATTCAATTGTACTTGTTACACATGGAAGTACAGAAATCTTGAATCTTGACTTCTAAATCCGGAAGAAAAACCCCCCACAGATCACATGGTCAGACGAGTGACATCCCTCCCTCCTCCTCCATCTCTCCTCTTCCCCTGTGAGTTCATCTCACGGCCTTGTGCCTGTGATTTAACCCAGCGAGCATGTGATTGAGGGTGAGTGAGTGAATAAATGGACAACTGGTTGTCCTTAACAAATAAACATTCAACCATGTCAGGAGACTCTTCCACGATTACCTCCAGGATATTTTCTGGACACCATGGAGTGAGTTGCCCCCTCCCCACCACCCACGACGTATGGTATATAGTATAGTATAGTATAGTATAGTATAGTATAGTATAGACTCCCTGGCTGCAGGTAAGTGAGCTGGCACACTGCCCACCTCACCTCAGTCCGATCACCTGACTGCAAGTCACCTAACGCATGTTTAAGTAGCAGCTGCTCTCCATGAACACACACACACACACACACACACACACACACACACACACACACACACACACACACACACACACACACACACACACACACACACACACACACACACACACACACACACACACACACACACACACACACACACACACACAGCAATTAAAACCAAAACAGCCAGCCGGAGCCATAAAACTAAGCCCCACGTCAGAATGAAAGGCTGAGGCGCCTTATAGCAGCGGTGTTGTCGCTCTGAGCCATGGTGTTCTGGAGAGCACACACACACACACACACACACACACACAGACTGCATGGCGTGGAGTCCTCCAGAGATGAGATCGTGACGAGGTTGGGCTCAAGTCTCACGGCCCAACTGGATCTCGTTGGAATTTAAAGACTCCCTGACGATTTACCATGTTTCATTATTCAGAGGAGGCCGTATGCGAAGATAATTACATTGTATGTAATGACGTAAGGAGTAGCCGCCATTTTAAACCAAGGCTTAGAAGTTATAAGCATAAAGTATGAACTGGATGCTTAGGAAAGGCTTGCTGTCCAAAATATAAAAAATTGCAGAATGGGTTAGTGTTTAATACTCTGTATAGCGTTTATCACTATTTCTTAAGTTTTTATGGGTGTGGTTTCTAAACAAGCCTTAGCAAGTTTCGCTTATTGTTGCTTTTTTGAAGCCAAAAAAACAACAACTTGTTTGAAAAACTCGTTTGTCCTTTAAGTAAACCCATTAAAGTACTGAACAAGGCTTGACAGGCAGACGGATAGCTCGATATCCTAGAAGATAGACAGACAGACAGACAGACAGACAGACAGACAAGTAGTTGGACAGATTTCCGTCAGCTAAGCAGACTCTTATTCAAAGTGACGTATAGATCCTGTACATCAGTGTTTCTCAAATGGCAGCACGTCTGCCCCTAGGGGCACTTTGAGGAATTGCAGGGAGCGCTCGCAACATGAACCAACAAATATATTGTATTAATATTGGTTTTGAACTCTTGTAAAATTATTCGATCTTAATAAAACAAACAAATACCCCCTTAATATACTTTTGTTTATCTGTTTATCGGAAAATAAAAATAAAAAGCTGCTAATTTTGCTGTAAATACTGTGGATATTTTGATTGTGATCCCTCCAATTTGTGATATTTGTGATATTTGTATTGTTCTGTTGCACATTCCGCTGGGCATCGCCACTTTTTCATTTCACTGCACATCCTGTTTGTGTATATGACAATGAAACTTGAATAGCGACACAGCAACAAGTTTGCTAAATCTTTCCAATAAGAGCATATCACTGACTTTAAAGGGGTACTTGGTTGAAAACATTTCTTAGAGGAGGGGTACGTCAGTAAAAAAATAACTGGTTTGAGAGCCACTGGTCCAGAGGGACGGACGGACGAGGCGGCGGGCGGGCAGCGGTCTCACCAGGTATCTCTCGTCGTCTTTCATCCCCGGCGTGCGGATCAGGTGGTTCTGTTCGCCCCGCCAGTCCCCGAAGCGTCGGAAGAAGTAGTTGGACAGGAAGCGATTGATGGGGTCTCGGATGATGTTGATGTAGACGGGCTGCTCCACCCGAAACCTGACCGCGGAAAAACAGACCCACGTCAGCTGGCTATCGGATATTACATTTGATATTGATTGACTTTATTGTCCACCTCAGTGGAAACGTGTCTTTCGGCTTCTCAGTACAGCAAAAAATCCATACACTACACATAACACAACACACCATGAAGAAAACATGCACAATATACAACATACGATACATAATAGTGCAAATGGGCAGGTAGCGGCAAATATCTTAGACATCGATGGGGAAATCGCTTCAATCGTGTCCATTGTATATATATCGCAAATTGTGTCTCGATGAAGCTGCTCTGATGTTGATGTTCTTGGCGTCAAAGGCTTCATTCAAGTAATTAGATTTTGTTGTTCATTCGGTCAAACAAATGGAGGGAACTTAGGGTTGGAACTGTCGATTTTGAAAGATTCAAAGGATGACATAAACAGTGTACAAACAACAACATTACCTGGTGAAGTTGAGGAAGTGAACATGCCGCGTGTAGAGGAACGGCTGAGGCATGTTGCTTATGTTCTTTATGAGATCCACCTAATAAACACACACACACACACACACACACACTTGACATTAGACATTCGAACAATTTATCCTCGGGTACGGAGCCAGCCACCCATAAACACCACAAGGAGTGAATATACAGTAGGCGGCTCTAGGAAAGTGTCAACGTGGGAGAGACGTTTTCGGGGGGGGGGGGGGAATCGTTTTTTGCTTTTTTAATGCGTCTCTATTGCATTTTTCTCCACATTTCTAGTTCGCAGCAGATGCATCTCCGCCGCGGGTGCCAGGGGGGTCACGTCATCGTGGAAAAATCGGGCGGCTCTTTTTTTTTGGCGAAATATTGCAGCGATAGAATGTAACTGGAACCACATGTCTCCTCCTCTCAGCACCGTAAGGATCTGTGGGGGGGGGGGGGGCGGGGGGATACAAGGGGATACAAGGGGGGCTGCGGAGAGCTGACTGAAAACATTTGAAAACACACCATCCATGGACGTGTCAAGTAACGCGTCTCTTTCAATGAAAACTGTCAGTGTGTGTGTGTGCACGGCGGTAAAGGGGATTGTGTGTGGCAGGTTCTTGGTCGCCGCTCCCGGTCGTACTATTTCTGTAACTTCGGATTCGCGCTCCTGGCAGAAATGGTCCGAGACAGAGACAGCAGTTCCTTTAAAATATTTAGTAGCAGGATTTTTTTTTATTTCATTTAAAACTATTTTATGTAAATATAGAAGGTCACACACACACACACACACACACACACTAAGAACTGCCTCTACGTCTCACATTCTACTTCTTTACTTCCCCGTTTTTTTTTTCCCCCGACGACAATTCCAGGAAACTCTTATGGAAGACGACTCTGGCCTCCAGCTTTCCAGGTTTGCATTTAGAGCCCCGGAGCCACCCGGCGAGCCAATCAGGTGAAGTCGTTCGGAAATGTAAAAAAAAAAAAATAGATACTGTCTGGCTGTGTCGCTACGGAGCCGGTGAACGGAGAGCCGCGATTATAAAAATACACTTCTCCACGATGTTATTTCATGTTTTCTTTTTTGTATCCAAGGCCTCATAACCTATGACTCAAACACCACGGGGAACAAATGCTTGTACGCTGTGTTTGCGGACGACGGCGACCGCGGGTATTCATAATAACAGCGCACACGTAACCCACAAAGGCTAAAATACTGTAATGGCAAAGGGCATATAATGAACACTCTGGCTCGGCACGCCGACCGCCAGACATTGTTGCTGTCAGCGGGGAATATCTCGGGGAAATCTGTCTGTCGGAATATACAGTGTATTTTATTTCAGACGTAACCGATAGACACTTACTGTATTTAAACACACACAAGGATGACGCTTCGACGCGGGATGGAGATTGAGATTGTTTCAAAAATGTTCAAAACCCGAAAAACAATAAGATTCGGAGCGAGCTTATCGATCATGCATTGTGCTGATGTATCATTTGACTTATTCTCACAGTTCTACATCATGTTGACGGGGCCCTGGCTGTGGATTCCACATTTCACATTAATGCCCAGCATCGGCAGTGTTTATGGAAGGCTGTAAGCAAACTTTATTCTATTCAGAAATCACAGAAGTCACAGACTCACAGTCAAGCAATAAAAAGCAATACCAGTTCTGTCTAGAATTTACTGTCGTCTCATCTTTCTCCCAAATAATAGGACATTTTTGTGTGTGTGTGGGGGGGGGGGGGGGCTGTTGGCCATTACGATGGCCAACAGCCAGTGAGATTTGAGATCAAGAACGGCCAATGAGGTGAGATTGGCCGCGTTTTCAGAGACGACGCGAATAGGGGAAGGGCACGGTTCACAAAACCCACGGTTCGGTTCGTATCACGGTTTTAGGGTCACGGTTTTCGGTTCTGTACGGTTCTTGTTGTTATTTTTTCTTTTAATCTTTAACACTCCAGCAAATGCGGTGGCCGGTGGGGGGGAAAGGGGAGCCCAATACGTCGATCGTGATCGACCGGTCGATCGCAAAGGAAGTCCGGGTAGATCGCATGCCATTCAAAATGGTTTTGTATGTTATCATTCATCGGAATGAATGATAATACCCATGTTTTTTTTTTTTTTGGACAGCCCGTTCTGTCTGGTTTTTTCGTGCGTGTGTATGTGATGACGTCATCAACGACGCGTCGACGTTACGTCGACTTTATTGATAGAAAAGTCGACTTGAAAAAATGAGAAGTCGTGCAACCCCTAATACATAGTATACATACTAGTCCACACTCTACACCTCTTCTTTCACGCGAAAGGGAAACACACTGTCTGAGGTCACATCCGGTCACGAGGCTGCGCATGCCATGAACCGTCGAACCGTACAACGCACACATCCTCCGAACCGAGACAAGCCAACCGAACGGTTTTCGGTTTTTTTCATGAACCGCGCCACCCCTAAGACGCGAATCATCGGAGGGTAGCGTCCCGTAGTGGAGCGCAGCCTGGAGTCTCTACGAGTCACCGACCAGAAGCTGAGTCACTTTTAATGCCTTTTTATTTTTTGTTGTTCAAGCACATTTCCTCAAACCAACCGAAGCGATTAGGAGCGCTTTTGTGCGTTTGTAAGTACCAGCGCGTGGGTCGCCGTTATGTCATAGCTGGACTATTCAGAATGAAGCCGTGATGTGTGTGCGCGTACATGTTTATGTACCCAGGCCAGGGCATCTATGGCCCCCAGTCAGATCGGGGCTTAGGCCACCCCCCCACACCCCCCACCTGCCCACCACCACCACCACCTCTCCAAACTCAGTACATTTCCACCAACTCACCAACCTTCTGAGGGAGACTTTTCACCCGGTCTCCGACAAACGTCTGTGATGAAACCGGTGAATGGCGTCTCAGTCTTACAGTATCCCGCAATATACATGTCACATGACTCACATCATTTTTTCGCTTCTTTTCTTCTTCATTTTTCACACACAGACCACGACCTCCACCAATTCATACTGTAAATCAGCACCGTGTGTGTGTGTATGATGTATATGTGTATGTGTGTTTGTGTGTGTGTGTGTCCCGGCTTTCTCCTTTCCCTTTCAGTCCGTCTGGAAAAGGGGGTGGGGGTCGGAGCAGCGGCAGAGGCTCAAGGAAAAGGGGGAAAGTGAAGGACAGTCTGGGATTCCTAGCATACCAGCACTACTCCCCCACCACCCCCAGCCCCAGTCCCATTCCACCTCCACCTCTCCCTCCCCCCACCTCCCCCCTCCTTCCTGAACACACACACACACACACACACACACATGGATCATCAAAGGGGAAATGGAGGGGGGTGGGGGGGAGGAGCCAAGCCAGCAGAAGCAGCTCTGGGCCGCTGCCCGGGCTGCTCAATGGTCTGTCGCTCAGTCCCACCTCTCACGTGAAACCACCAAGACGAAACAAAGACGAAAACGCAGCAAACAACCCAACAAACAAACCAAACAAACCAAACAAACCGACCAACCAACCCTAAAACGGACGACACGGCAAAAAAAATCAACAAGCGAACGCGAGGGCACAAAAAAGAAAATAAACTTGACAACGGCGCACAAAGCAACAAAACAAACCAGCCAAACAGCCAAACCAGAACTAATAAAACAAGCGATGCAATAACAAATCATAAAAAAACGCCTTAATGTCACTCAGGCTTAATAATAAAGCCTTCAACGAGCTACTCTTTACGGTCATGTGTCCCACACATGCGACTCCCAGCCTAAGAGCAGTGACTCATTGACATCATTGAGGCCGCTGATGATTGGGAAACTATGTTTGAAATCGTTGGCACCCAGGGGACCGTAAATCCGGTTCACAGAGTTCATCGCTGCAGTGTGCACTGCATCCGTCCACCAGTAAGGATGGTTTATTGATTAATTTTACCTGACGACAGACGAAATTAGACATCAGATATATTCAATTTGATGTCAGATCGCGATGGGGAATCGCGTCAATGTCAATTGTATACCGCAAATTGTGTCTTGATGTGTGTCTTGCTCTGATTCTTGATGATTCTGATTCTTCTGAAGCGTCGAAGGCTTCATTTAAGAAATTGAATCGCCTCATTCAGTTGGGAGTTTGGAATAAAGGGAGAACGGAGCTCTAGCTAACTCTAGATTTTGGAAGATTCGAAGAATGAAATGAACGGTACAAAAACAGAATAAGACAGTTCATTGCTGCAGTGCAGTGCACCTGTCGACCAATAAGGACGGGTTTTGTTTCAACAGAAAAGGGAAGAGATTTAAAAAGACCAAACGAATCGCGCGCGTGTGTGTGTGTGTGTGTGAACACCACCGAAACGCACACAAAGCTGCCTTCTTTTTTTGTCGTTCTGTCAAAAGAACAGAAAAGTCTTCCATGGCCACCAGGACGGCCTGTGATGTGACTGTACTCTTCCACGTCTCGACCAATCAGGGAGCTCCGCTGTTCGTCTTGCTCGAGCCTGAGCAGAAGGCACCGACTCTGGGCCAACTCATTAGCAGACGGCTGGGCCGGCCAGCAGGAGGGCGGCCCTAAATAAAGTGAAAAATAAACCCAACCATGTCCCACCGACAGCAAACGAGAGGTGAACGAGATCCCGCGTCTCTATAGTGAGCCAATATTCTGCAGTGATCTGCATAAGTCAACACACACACGCACAAACACGCACGTGTGGACACAAGCGGGCAAACAAACAGTAAATGGCGTAAACCAGCACTCAATGGGAACATTTGAAACGCAGACAACGTTTGAAACGCAGATTAAGACACACAGGGCTTTCACACAGGCGCTCCACACACACACACACACGATCATGGCTCGTAAACACGCGTGTGTATGCAGACAAGATCCTATACGCGCGTGTGTGTGTGTGTGTGTGTCTGTCTGTGTGCACACGCAACCATGCACATTCATGTGTGTGTGTGTGTGTGTGTGTGTGTGTGTGTGTGTGTGTGTGTGTGTGTGTGTGTGTGTGTATTTCTACACAAACAACACATAGTCACTAAGACACACACACTAACACACACACACTCACCATCGGCCATCTACTGGTCATGTGGCAGTCGTCCATTGCCAGCTAGCTAGCTAGATTGCTAGCTGGCATCTATTAATCTGTCTGTCTGTCTGTCTGTCTGTCTGCCTGTCTGTCTGCCTGCCTGCCTGCCTGCCTGTCATCCGTCATGAATTAACGTCACTCATACACAAAGTACAGTACAAAGTTCTCCACACCACACGTCTGTCTCATGACAACAAAACACCCCAGTTCCCATGGTCTATTATTAGTTTTATTGGCTTACTGCAAACTTGTTTCCAGAAAGCATCCGCATGGGGACAGCATTAGAGCGCACAGGAGGTTCTGATTATCGCCGTAATCCCTGAAAATCGTCTTTAAACAATCACTCCCCCCCACCCCCACCCCCTCCCCGGGGTCGGTGGTATGTGTGGCTGCCCAGGAGGCCGTGGGCGCTTCGTTGAGATTCGTTGTCATTTTGGTTCTTCCAAGGAGAGCAGCTTCCTCCACTCTGAAGAGCCTCACGCTGACGGCCTTGTGGTGCTCAAGGAAGCAATAAAACTGGAGACGCTACACAGGCCTACCCCTGGTGCGGTCTAAAACGCACGCTTAGAACAAAGCAGATGCAATGCGTGGCTTATTTTGGCTTAAATGCAACAAGTCGAAGCTTCAAAGTTGTTTTCGGAGTCACTTGTTTTTGCTGCAGATTTCTTTTCAAACTAAACGCATCGTTTGTTTTTGCGGAACTGTGCCACGTCGATGCAGTTGATGGGTCGATCGCAGGAAGATGCTTAGCAGCACCGAACCGGCCTCGCGTCGCCGGTACCCGTGCTGCGGTCGCCGGGGCAACCGGGCTGTTGATATGTCGGGGCGAACTGAAACGTACATATTTACACTTAACACAGAGTTTCCCAAGCTTGGGGTCGGCTGAAATGCATCTGGGGTTTGTGGGAGACCGCAGGCGTTTAAGCTATGGGTATTTAAGGGGTCCAATTATACCACCAGGAGGAGTGAGTGTCATTTGCCATTATGAGCGGTTTTAAAATTGTCACGTGTCAGACGTATGCTGACTGGATCAGTCGACGAGCCTACCCAGTGGACTGTACCAACCTAGTCATCATCATACATGTAGGTGGACACTCCCACTTGTGATGTCACTTTGTCACAATGACAATTTTAGTCACATGACAATTCTGAAACGCTTGTGATGGCTAATCACGCTCACACCTGGTTGTATAATAGGGGCCCTTTAAGGGGAAACGTGTTATTTGAACATTTGTAAAGGTAAAAACATACAAGGGAAAGACATACGATGCTGCAGACAATATGTCCCATATGTACCGAGTGTAGTGATTCACAGCTATGCGTAAACTACGACAGATTTAGATGGAAAAATGATGGAAAAATGGAAGCTGATGCACGACAAAGTAAGAAGACGTTGAGGAAAGTTCCCGATAGTGCTTCCGTGTCACTAGCGTGTGCTCGGGGGGAACACGTGTGCCGGGGGCCGCGGGTCCTCCCACCCACCTGTTCATGCTTGGTGAGGCGCGTCCGGTTGTGGATCTCCGAGGAGACCAGGTTGAACTCGTGCTTCTCGGACAGCAGGCGCAGGAGAATGAGCACCGTCCTGCTGCCACACTTCCCCACGCGGTTATACACCACCTGACTGGGGAACGGCAGCACCTGGACACGCACACACACACACACACACACACAGGCACACATGCGCACCACACGCACACACACACACACACGCACACATGCACACCACACCACACACACACATGCGCACCACACACACACACACACACACACAGGCACACACACGCACACACACAGCACATGCGCACCACACACACACACACAGGCACCACAGCACACACACACAGGCACACATGCACATGCACACACCACACACACACACAGGTACACATGCACACACACACACACACACACAGGCACACATGCGCACCACACGCACACACACACATGCGCACCACACGCACACACACACACATGCGCACCACACACACACACACATGCACACCACACGCACACACACACACATAGAAAAAGGAGGGAAAATGACAGATCCGTCAAATGAAATCACTTTGTGCAGCTTGTAAGAATTTTGTATACCAGTAATACACATGTGGAGCACTTTGGTTAATCCCTTTTTGTTTGTGATTCTGGGCTGTTTAGCAGAACACACTTTGTGTTGCATTGTGTTGTGTTGTGTTGTGTTGTTGTTGTTGTTGTTGCGACACCGTGTCTAAGCAGCGTCGTGGCCTTTGGGGGAATCAACGGAATGACGAAAAGCGCTTTGGCGGATAAGAGCCGGAAGTCACATGTGCATTGTGTGACAGAACTGATGACTCTGACCTTCTCGCTAACATCTTACCAGTTCTAGCCTGCCTGATCTTCCGCTAACCTCTGATCTGTTCCCGTGTACTTAGCCTGAGGGACAGCACGCGCACACACACACATGCGCACACACACACATAAGCGCGCACACACACACACACATACGCGCGCACACACACACCCTTTTGCCATTAATGGCAGGATATGATCAATGGATTGCATTTATATAGCGCTTTTATCCAAAGTGCTTTACAATATTGCCTTTACACCCACTTGCGGTGTCAACCATGCAAGGCAACAGCCAGCTCCAGCTCGTCGGGAGCAGTTGGGGTGAGGTGGTGTCTTGCTCAGGGACACCTCGACTCTTGGCTCGGAACCAGCAACCTCCAAAGCTGCCTGCTGAAACACTGCCGCACCGGATATGAATAAACGTTTGGCCTTTTAGTTGAATTTTTATTATTGACAAATGCCTTTGCCTTGGAACTGTGTCTCACACACACACACGCACACACACACACATAATGATTCACCGCAGTTGCATATAACTCATAAGGAAGGAAGGGATGATTCTAGATGTTTGTGGCGGAGGGGAGTGAAACTCATTAGGGGAGTGAAACTCAGCCCAGAGCGACTTTTTAGATTGACCAACACTAGTTCCGGGATGTGGATCAACATTACGTAACGAGTTTAGCCATGGGAACCAGGGAAGATAACAATGAGTTGTGTGAATGTCTTCTGGCTATCGACTGACCCGACTGAGGTCCCACCATTTTGTTTTCATCAGGATTGATCAACATTGAGCCAATGGGTTGTCTAATGGTTGTCTAACCAGCGTGTTCGTACATTCTTAACACTTATTAATGGCACTTAGCATTGTTGTTCGTTCTCAGATGTTGTAGCACGCTTAGAATCGCACGCCTGCCCAGCTACTTATGCAGGCAACTTGGCAATTATGAAACTCGTTCTATTCGTCTCGTAAATATGAATGCTCGAAAACAGCTCTATTCTTATCTTCAGGTACCACAGTGATATATTGCTGCCTCTCCTTCAACAAATGTACTCTTTGTAAGTCGCTTTGGATAAAAGCGTCTGCCAAATGCCCTAAATGTAAATGTAAATGTAAATGTTAATGTATTGGGACTGTGTGTTGATGACACTGAAAATGAAAAATGCTGTTTCTTCCACACTTTCGTCTTGTGTCCGCAACCTTTGCACGCAGCAAATGTTGAATCCGCTCCAATGGTCACGCTTACGATATAAAAGTTAGTTATCGACGGCATCGTTCACGAGCCAAACTGTGCTCTGACAAACCCATGTCAAAATATTTGTTCAATCTTTGTTTTCTATTCGGACCCAACAAACGGAGGACGACCAATGCCTTATACCGCTCGCCTCTTACCTCTCCTATTCTATTTCTATTTGTATTTGTATTCTTTTATAACTGCGGTCGGCTGTCGGGGCGTTTTGCACGTAAGAATTTCACTCACTGCTTATACTTGTGTAAACTGTGACGCGACAATAAAACACTTGAAACTTGAAACTTAAAATGTTTCTGTCTGTTACATGCACTACCGACGCCTTGTCTACCGCACGAACAAGAAAAACCGAACGTTCTATGACGAGAGCTCATTATTAAACACATATACAGTACGAAATGAATGACCTGTGACGGCAATAACACTAAATGCTCTCGACTCTTTTCGCTAAAAAACTCTATCTGAAGGGGGGGGGGGGAGAACTCTTGAGCTGAGCTGACTGGCTGGCTGGCTGTAACCGAGATTTACTGACTGCTGGCACGCTTGACTGTTTAACTGCTTAAGTGATAGTGTGTCTGGGCAGACGAGGGGTTAGTGGCCTGGTGCTTGACCTTTCACACAGGTGTTTCATTATCTCCCATGTATCTGCCCCCCACGCCGGCGGTGGGCCTGCATCAGTGTGTGTGTGTGTGACCGACCGCGTGGAGGAGAACCAGTATGGTGTCCATGTAGTTATATTTAAAGGTGCTATATGTAACTAAATCATGGCCATGATACAGTATAGTCACCAGTATAGTCACCAGACTTTGAGGAAACATGCCTCGTTGGAATACTGGCTTCTTCAAAAACAATACTAAAGCCAGTATGTTCTCCATTTTTGTTCCTGTTTTTGTTACGGTCTGTGTAGTCTGTGTAGTTCAACACAATGGTTGCCAGATATTAAATGTTCCGCTCGGTTCTTCTTGCACTCATGTTCCAACCTGGCAAAACGCGTGACTGTTGGGTCTGGGTGGGGGGGGGGAGAGGCTGACGATAAACACACTGAGGATAGATAGCGCTTCCCTGCCGATGACCCAAAGTTTCAAAACCGCTAATCTTCAAGTCCGTTGTGTGTTGAGATGCGGAAAAACATGGCCGCTGACGTCTTCGCTGCCATCTCCGTCTCTCTCTCTCTCTCTCTCTGGGCGTCCTTGTTGACAGGAAGTGATATAATTGTGTGTGTGTGTGTGTGTGTGTGTGTGTGTGTGTGTGCGTTTTTCGTTTTCGTAGTTTTTTTTGCTACTGTCTTTGTATGACAGTCAAAGCCGATATTGTGATCATTTGGACTGCAGTACCCATCTTGAACACTCGGGGTCCTTGTTACATACAGCACCTTTAAAATGTACTGAGCAGACAGTTGCAATCTTAACGGCTTTCAGGCGTGGCTGAGAACGATCGTATCGCATACACTCGGGATGGGAACGGCCACATCTAAACTTGACATCTTAACATCCCAGCAACCCAAGCTTACGTGAAAGCTCTGAATCTCCATCAAATCTCTCTGAAGTTTCCATCAGAGTTAGAGATGGTCATGCTTATGAGATAGATCTTCTCACGACGATGAAGAGATAGAGACAGATATCGAGAAAACACAGGGCTAACTTTATATGAACCACATATTTTCTGGTGTGTGTGTGTGTGTGTGTTTGTGTGTGTGTGCGTGTGTTTCTGTGTCCCAACTAAAGTGTTATTACCATGAATTATTCGACCAGTATGTCTCTCTCCCACCCAGTCATGTAAATATGTCCCCATGTGGGAGAGCACCACCAACAAAGGGGTGAAACACCAAAACACAAGCGCATTAGATTGTGGCCTCTTTCGTTTCCGTTTGGTTTGTTTTTACTTTGTAGTGCGCGGGGTTAACGATTCGAACGCTGGGAAAAGCGTAGCGGATACTGAGCGGCTGTGTTTGGATAGCGGTCGGGATGCTCCGCGCCTGCCAAGTCGCCGGCGACCCCTCGGTCAATCACAATAGAGGAGAGGCTGACGATAACACACTGAGGATAGAGAGCGCTTCCCCGCCGATGACCCAAAGTTTCAAAACGCTCATCTTCAAGTCCGTTGTGGTTGAGATGCGGAAAACCATGGCTGCCCATCCTCCGTCTCTCTCTCTCTCTCTCTCTCTCTCTGGGGCGTCTTGTTGACAGGAAGTGATTATACTTGAGTGTGTGTTGTGGTGTGGTTTTTCTTTTTCGTAGTTTTTTTTGCTGTTGTCCTTTGTATGACAGTCAAAGGAGGATTCTGTCAAGATCCAAACTGTTTCATGTTTCCCCTCAATTGAGCGTTAAAACACATTTGCAACTTAACTTATGCAAATACATAACAAAACAACCAAAACAGTGAACTATTTAGCTTTTACCAAACATTAGCTCGACGTCAAATAACCGTAGCATCACTACCAATGATAACGAGATGTAGTTCTAATCGCAGTTTCAGTGGAACTTCAAAGTATGAGATAATAATAAAGAGGACGCGCTTTCAGCTAACGTAGCATTAGCATAATTGTGTGGAGGAGATGGGGACAGACGCGTAGCCTCCAGGTAAAATAAGCAGCTAATGTAGCATTAGACTCAATCTCTGAATCTATCGAGAGGAAATTACTTCAGTCAGCTCCCGTTTTGGCTTTTATCTGGCTGCTAAAATCGTATATTAAAATCGAATGTCTCATGACGTCATTATGACTTCTTTTCAAAGTAATACAATGTTCTGTTCTGATTCATACAATTAGTAACTGAAAAAGTCAAAATAGAAATAACAACAAAGAAGCAAGAAAAAACTAGTGCAAACAGGAGAACATTGATTAATTTCCCATTAAAGGTACTATAAGTAAGAGTCAGTGCATTCTGAGCTCCGTGGGTTGAGACAATAATCTGGAACTAATGTTAGTTCTGGCAGGTTGTAGCAGGTTGTGGTTGAAGTTAAAACATGAGAGCTTCCCTGACTCTCTCTGTTGTAGAACAGCTTCTGGGTGATTTCTCTTATATTTGAGTCGGGTCGGATTTTGCGGGAAAAATGAACAAAGTGACACGTAAGCGTGGATAATTAATAATATATATTTCATAGCTTTTTTTTAAATGTGTACAAGGTTTAATTATGATTAGAACTAACATTAGTTTCTGATTGTTATTGTCTCAACCCACAGAGCTCAGAATGCACTTGATTCTTACATAGCACCTTTAACATTTCTATTAGCTTTTATATTTCCTGCAGCGGGAACCTGCTTGAAATGTGGAGGCATTTCACCTGGTTTAGCGGTTAGCCTATAACGCCACATCAAACTGTTCAACGTGAGGAAACAAATTAGCTCCAAACAACAACAACAACAACAACAACAACAACAACAACAACAACAACAACAACAACAGGCCCATGTGAGCAGCCGCACGGCCGCAGCCACAAACCAATTGTCAGAAAACGCTAGTTTAAAAAATGGAAAGTTCAGTGTTTTGGTCCTTCCATCACAACTCAAAAACAACACACTGAACTGAAAGTGAAACAGAAACGGTGAGTTAATATAAATGATTAAAAAACAACAACAACCAAATAGATCAAAATGTAAGTGGGCCTCAAAAAAAGGTTACAAAAAGAGGCATTAAAGGGAGAGACATGCAGCTGGCTGAAAACAAGGCTCCTGTGTCAGCACCCTGTGTGTGTGTGTGTGTGTGTGTGTGTGTGTGTGTGTGTGTGTATGTGTGTGTCACTGGAGTCTGGTAGAGATTGAGCGGGAGTTCGTACAAAGTTCCTTCACACACACACACACAGAGCGAACCCCTCCTGCTCATTGGTCAGAAGTGTCAGTGGTGAGGAGTCACGGAGCGGTTTGGAAACGGGGAGAGACGAGGGAGCAGAGGAGATGAATAAAATATGCCGATGATAAAGGGAAGCCATTCAAATGTAGAGCTGCAGTAATGCACACAGGGGAGGGGCGGAGACAGACACTCACTCTTGGTATGGGCGGGCCGTGATCGTCCAGGTACGTGGATTCACCTGCGAACGAGAGAAAAGGACAACATTGAGTGTCAAACGCTTCACAGTGGGATGCTCTTCACAACGTCTTCACTGATACAATTCATTCGATTCGACACATCGACCGCATGTGATTCACTTTCATCAGGGTCCCCCCCCACCGGCCCCCGGACACAATTGAAAGCAGATAGCCCCCCACCACCCCCCACCCTCCTCTCCACCCGCCCCCCCGGCCCCCCCGTGACACATACGACTTTCCTGCTGTCTTTTCTGTCACAAATCACCCAATGCTAACGCCCCCTCCACACACGCAC
>PIJE02000818.1:216684-225560 GCA_002895965.2 Coryphaenoides rupestris | reverse complement strand
GCCCTGGGCACCCACGGCGCCCTGGGCGCGGCTGCCTCGGACCAGAGGAAGTGCCGCGTGTGGCGCGACTCGGCCGACTGCAGCCACATGAGCCTGAGCGAGATCCCGCGGGACCTGCCCGGCAACATCACGCGCCTCGACGTGTCTCACAACCGGCTGACGGGCCTGCGCGCCGCCTCGCTGGCGCCGTACGCCGGGCTCCTGAACCTGGAGGCGGGCTATAATAGCGTCACCAAGCTGGACGTGTCCATGTGCCAGACGCTTCCGCTGCTGCGCACGCTGAACCTGGAGCGCAACCAGGTGCACCGGCTGAGTAAGGAGGACCTGAGCAGCTGTGGCGCGCTCACCGTGTTGAACATGGCGAGCAACCGGCTGGTGTGGCGGCTGAAGGACAGCGACCCCTTTGCTGCCCTCGAGGTACTGATGATTACCAATACCATTGCCAACTTGTCTTGCCGACTGAATATCTTACCTATATTTTTCTATATTTTAATATTTTTCTTAGGCTTAGATTCACTGTAAATTTGTACATGTGTTATTTTATATTTATTATTCTATTGTTTATTTCTCAAATGTTTGTTTATTATTTTATTGCTATGCAACCTCTGGCACAAGAGTAATAGGATTAATAAAGTCTTATCTTGTCTTATTAGCTTGAGAAGGTTCGGTAGACGCTTGTAACCAATTCACACCACGGCGGCACGCTGAAGTCCTCAAGTTAAATAGCCGAAATGAAGCAGGGAAAATTGCTTATATAAATGTATAACATTGTTTAAAAGCAAACCTACAGACAAGAATACATAGGCTCGTGTAAGAACTAGTACACTTATATGTTATTATATCGTTACTCGTAGGTATTATATCGCTGCTTAGATTCTTATTCTCCATGTATTGTACTTATTCTCTAGTTATTGATGAAGTCACCGTTTAACAATGGAGGAGCATTGTCTCATCATCTTTATAAATGGACCACCATCTTTATAAAAACACCAGCATGGTGTATGTGTTGTCTATATATTGATGAGCACTGACGGGGAATTTAAATATTCGTAAATACACAAACAAACACATAAATGAATGCTTTATCACATATACCACCACCATACTGTGATGGTGATGATGACAATCGCGTTATTAGTAATAGATAGCAATGTCCCTATAAACCCCATGTCTCTATTGACCTCTCCCATGTCTCTCTGTTAACATCATTCACAGAACCTGATGACCCTTGATGTATCCAAAAACAGGCTGATGTCAGCCATGCTGGGAACCAAACCACAGCTCCCGAGACTGGTGTCCCTCACGTTGTCTGAGAATGCCATTTCTTCCCTTCAGACAGATGACTTCAACTTCCTCAGTCGCTCACCGTCTCTGCGTGTCCTTAACATGTTAAGCCTACCACTTAAAAAGGTGCTGAAATCAGGAAGTGAAATGTCACGGGTCTATATCAGTGTCTCTCTGTTGCTGTGCATTTGTGTTTACACTGTGGTCATTCGTTTTTATAATTGCCGTCTTCTTTATTTGCAGTTTGAGGATGGATGCTTCAAGCCAATTGCCAATATAACTTTTTTGAACATGGATGGATGCAACCTGGGAACGCGTATCACTCAACTTTGCACAGAGCTTTCAGAGACGCTTATTAGGACCCTGTCTCTTCGAGATACAAACCTTGGCAAACTCACCAATGTGTCATTTAAAGGCCTAGACAAAACCAATCTCACAACTTTGGATCTTTCAAGTAATAGAATGAATCAAATTGAAAAAGGGGCATTTCACTGGCTGCCGACACTAGAAATCCTCCATTTGGAAGAGAATAGCATCAAACACCTGACCAACTTCACCTTCCAGGGGCTCCGGGGTTTGAAGGTACTCAACCTGAGACAGGCTTTGGTGAAGAGTCAAATTTCCTCCATGTCAATCGACGATTTCGCCTTTAACCCATTGGTTGCACTGGAGAGCCTTATGCTAGAGCACAATGCGTTTCCGCCAATCACAGAAAACATGTTTACGGGTTTGACCAGTCTTCAGCAACTTTACATGGGCTGGTGCAGCTGCACATCACTCAAAGTTATCACCAACAAAACCTTTGTGTCACTCGCAGCATCCCCACTCAGGTTGGTTAACCTGACGGGCACTGCCATCTCCAAGATCAACCCCGGGGCCTTTTCGGCCTTTCCAAACCTCACCACACTTTTGCTGGACTATAATTTCATCAGGCAAATTCTCACAGGGGAAGAGTTTGAAGGGTTGGATCAACTTGAACAACTGTTCTTTTCCAACAACCACCAGATGGCTGTTCTGAGCTCCGGGTCTTTTGTCCAGGTTCCCAGGCTGAGGATCCTGACACTGAGCAAAAGCTTGACGGGCACCTTGGACATAGATCCCTCTCCGTTTGCTCCCCTGACGAACCTCAAGGTTCTCGACCTCAGTAACAACAACATTGCCAACATCAATGCACGCTTGCTAAATGGACTTGCGAACCTAACTGTACTCAAGATGCAGCACAATAACTTGGCGCGTATGTGGAAAACTGCCAACATTGGTGGGCCAGTGTTATTCCTCAAAGACCTGGGGAACCTAACCATGCTGAACATGGACTACAGTGGCCTGGATGAGATCCCTATTGATGCGCTTGCGGGGTTGAAGAAGCTTAAAGTGTTGAACTTCACCGGCAACATCCTCAACAATCTCAGGGACTCAGTGTTCCAGGACTTGCTATCGCTACAGGAATTGAATTTAGAGAAGAACCTGATCACAGCCGTGAGGCCTCAGGTGTTCAAACCAGCCATGGAGAACCTTCGACTGTTGGACATGGGCCGGAACCCGTTTGACTGCACCTGCGAGAGCATCCTGTGGTTTGTGACGTGGTTGAACACCACAAACACCAGTGTGACGGGGGGCAAGGACCAGTTCACGTGCAACACTCCGCTCATCTACTTCAACCGCAGTGTCATGGACTTTGACCCACTGTCTTGCAAAGACGCCACTCCGTTCGAGGCTCTGTACATACTCAGCAGCACCGTCGTCATCGCTGTGATGTTTGTCGCATTTTTGGTTCGTTTCCAGGGATGGAGGATTCAGTTCTATTGGAATGTCCTCATCAACCGCACCTTGGGATTCAGCGATGCCAAAGTGGAGGAAGGGAGGGAGTTTGAATACGACGCGTACGTGATACATACAAACGAAGACCGTAAATGGGTGAATCGAAGTTTACTCCCTCTGGAAAAGGAAAAGTATGTGTTTTGCATGGAGAATCGCGATTTTCTGCCAGGAACATCGCACCTTGAAGCCATCGTGGATAACATGAAGAAATCGCGAAAGATTTTGTTTGTTGTCACGGATAGTCTTCTCAAGGATCACTGGTGTAGACGGTAAACATGTTTTCCTGTAATTACATAATTTTCATATGTTTCCTGTGTCATAAATCATATACCTTTGCCAAATGTAACTAATGGCCAATTCAGATGCATGATATTACTGAGCAGGTAGGGATTAGGGCATCTTGCTCATGCCAACAGGTAGCCTGCAGACATTGATTCAAGAAGTCACATACACATACGTGTGCAGTGTCAGAATCACAATATCCATACTATTTACACTATTTACAGCAAAAAGAGCAGCTTTTTCTCTTTTCCGTCGGAATGAGAAATATAATCAAATACGCGTATAAACAGCAAGGCAATATAACAAATACAAAAAAAGATATGAACCCGGTGCCTTTTTGTCTTGGAGTCACCCGTAGCCACTCCACTTTCCTGCCCACTAAACATGTTGTAATGAGTATGAGTAATGGACCATTATTCAATGGAGAGAAGGGGAAAGATGAAGTCCAGCGGTTCCTTCTTAAGCTTAAGGCTACGTCCTGCTTTGATGTGAGTCTTTCTCCCCGTCACCCTGTAACATGAGTCTTGTTTCCCTGCGTACGTTTTTCTGTCCATTCCAGGTTCAAGGCGCACCACGCTCTTCACCAGGTGATGGAGGCCAGCCGGGACTCTGTGATCCTGGTCTTCCTGCAGGACGTGCACGACCACAGGCTCTCCCGTTCGCTGTTCCTGCGCAGGGGCATGCTGCGGCCGCAGTGTCTCCTCTACTGGCCCGTCCACCAGCAGAGGGTCCCCGCCTTCCACGAGAAGCTCCGCATCGCGCTGGGCACGACCAACGCGCTGAAGCCGTGATCGCGTCGCCGTCGGTTTGGGGTTGGGTTTTTTTTTGTTGTTTTTTTGTTGTTGTGGAAAATGAAGGGATGAATGAGGGACCGAATACAATTCTGATAACTTTGACTACTCTTGGAACCGGAGAGAGAAAAACAATGGCAGCGAATTGAAATACTTTCTGTGTCGTGTTTTATACGCATGGAAGTCATGGAACAACAAAATGCACAGAATGCATACTAGTCTACACAGGAATTAGTATGCACAGCAATTGGTCTTTGCTGTTTCTCGGCATTTGTTGAATGTATGCTGTATATTTTTATGTTCATGGGTTTGACCTAATCAAGGGCAGAGGACACTTTACCGCTGACTACTTTCAATGGGCAAAATGCAAAAGTAATTTTAATCAGAAACGTTTCAAGATGACCCAGCGGTCATGAAGTGTGGAATATACATGTAATGTATATACAGTACATCAACAAGCAACAGTTCTCCTCTTGGACCTAATGTGGAGGATAAATAAGCAGAAGTACTTAACAAGTAATAACTTGTGGTACATATTCAGAGCAGTTTTGTACTGTTTTATATAGTTATGGACACATTTCGTTTCTTTATTTCCAATAATACCGTTTACCCCTTTTGAAGACTTTTTCTGTTGTGAGAGTTCTTGCTGTTGCTTAATGTAATGTTTCTTTGTATGATTTGCAAACGTCTATACCAATGCATTATGCTGCGAATAAAAACATAAGTGAAATCTAATATTCTATTCAATCTCAATATACTTACGACACCATCACACCTGTTCTTAACCAAATATATCAAGTTATGTATTAAACATATTACACACACACACACGTACATATACATGTGTATTGTCTGATAGCGTTTACATTGTCCACGTCATCGGGGGACAAGGCTTTACGGTGAAAAGTGACAAACAAGATGGATAAGAGGTCGCAGTCCGTGTTCACACAAAAGCAACTGACCTCCAGGTAATTGAATGGGACTTTTCCATAATGCTTTCCGATTACCGCTCAAACCATATAACAAAGAGCAAAGAATGGTGCGTAGAATGTGCGTGTGTGTGTGTGTGTGTGTGTGTGTACATGTAGGTGTCCATTTCTGCTCTCATCAAAGTGTAATAAAAACAAATCCTACACACTTGATATCAGTTTGTTTTCGAATGTGTGTAGCTGTAGAATTAAGGTAAAAACAAATAAGAGTGCCAAGATCCAAGAGTCCAGTCAGACTGGGGAAGAAAAATAAGTGTGTGTTATTCTGGCCTCTGTTGTAAACGTAATGTTCCTTGGGTAGTAAGGTTGTCGGCCCGTCAGAGACGTCCACTGTAATGCGACCATCGGCTCTTTGGTCTATTGAGGCCAAAGAGCGGGTAGGGCAGAAGTTGATAAGCACGGCAAGTTCCAAAAGTCCAACTGGCAAATGGAGAGAAAAAACCCCCCCCAGTGTATATGTATTCTGGCCGAGTCCGCTTCCTGACAGGCAGTTATACGAGCGGCACTTGTAGCTGTAATTGCATTTGTTTAACATCTCTCGTTGTCCCCGCCGGCACACACCGTGATCGACGTGAACATGGCGGTTCTGCTGGGTGGCTTTTCGGCGGCTCTGGCAGTCACTAGCAGTCTTCGTGGCGTTCCTCGACTACTTCACCTACCCGCCCTGCTCACGGGTCACCTGCCTCCTGAGGCCGGATGAAAGTCTATCCCGGAGATCGGACGCTCGCCTCCTATCATTGGACACGCGCTGATTCTGAAGAGGAACCCCTGGCGGTGAGGACCCCACCAGAGACCTACACTGAAATTAGAAAAGGCCCTTTTCAGCCGGCACAGGAACCCCCCTGGTGGACTAGAAAACACCTGCCTAGACAATCAACGAGGGTGCATGCCATTTTAGGCATGGTCCACTACAACAGATATATTACTATCCTATCAGTTTGATAGCCTCAACATGTAATGGTTTGTTACACGACTTTTACCCGTGCATTATTACCGAGGAAATATGATTGAGCATTTAGTGCATATCTGAGCCCCTACCTCAGTGTGATGGCCCTGGCAGTGGCACGCTGCTTGGATGGGTGTTGTCAAGAGGCATTGTCTTCAGTCTGCGGTCTTGAACAGTAACCCGAACGATATACGGATAAATAGGCCCGGCGACTGCTTGGGTTCGCAATCCCAGGCCGAAACGTTCTGGTTGGAACCCGATGTCTGCAGGTAGGTAGCCCAACTTGTAAGCATTCCTTGAGCAGATGCCTCACTGGTGACCCGCCCCCCCCTAATAACATGTCTCAGTGTTCTCGCTGTACAGTCAGGTCCCTTTGGACACTTACAGCCTGTTTACTCTATAATTTGAATGTATTTTTCAGAGTTTTTCAACCAAATGACTTGAGGCCACAGAAGAGTTCCGTAACGTTCCGTTGGTGAAGTTTGGCATCGGAACTTGTGCCATTGCTGATGCTCTACCATGCGAGACTGTGGGGTACATTCAATTCAGCACCTCTAGACGACCTGTACATCGTGGTTTTAGAGTTATTGGATGCAGTGCAACGATTCAATACGAATAACAGGATGAAATGACTTGACTATTGTACATGGATTTAGACTCTTCTGAACAACACAGTTCACATGGACAAGGCCGCGTGTACAGTTTCCTCCACCCGTGGCTCGCACAGGTCTACTGACAAGGTAGGCACAGCCACAGACACATGACTGCTTCAGGTACTTTGACTAGTTGTCGCGTCATTTAAATGGTGACCAGCATCACACTCAGAAACAGGACAGCAGCCAGCAAGAATATATCGACGCTGCATTAACAGAAATACCGTAGCAAACTAAATATCCCACCCCTCATGGACACGACTGCGTTACATTAGCACATATCGTTTCTTTAAATTGTATTTTATTTCTTATATTCTTTTGTTGTCGCATTTTTTTTTATATTTCTACGTTATTACTCTCTGTTTAATGTTCCATGGTCCAGCACATTCCTTGTTTGCAAAAACTTAAGGCAATAAATGTGTTTCTGATTCAGTATTCAGTATGCATGTCACATACATTGTTAGACACATGGCGGCCCGAACATGTGACCCACACACACACACACACACAGAGACACACACACACACACACACACACACACACACACACACACACACACACACACACACAGTGCTGCCCGTGCTGTTGGTCAAAATGTCCAAAGATTGTTCCATTATCCTCATCCCACCGTAGCGGCGATGGCTTTCCCATCACTTCAATTACCTTGTACCGTCTCTCTCTCTCTCTCTCTCCCAAGTACGACTATTACTCGTACTTCTCCTGCGCTCTCATGTGTGCCCCGGTGTCGGCGTGGGTATACATTAATGCACACCCACCGACCCGTGGCCCATGTCTCCATGTCGCCCACCCTTTGTCAATAAGCCTCCATTATCCACCTACTAGGCACGGTAATAAACAAACATACATACAGTAGGTGGGTGTATTATGCTGACACGTTCCTATAATGAGCTGCAACCTAACGGGAAATAATGTCTCCGTAATTGAACAATGGGTTTTGTATTTCAGGAAAAAAAGTTTCTTGCTGTTGCCGAGTGTAATATGTCTTTATGTACAGACCACACACCGTGTCTCCTGTCGCCCACCCTTGTCAATAACCCTCCATTACCCAACTACTAGGCAAACATTATTAACGTGATATGATGCTGTTCCATAGGCTACTTCTCTCCATTACCTCGTCATCCCGGATATAACGATGTCTTCTCAATCATGTGTACTTCTTGAATACAGATATATACGTTTATTTGTGTTGTTGTTATCCATGTCACATGGTTCCTCTTCTTCTTCAACCTAATTTAATCTCCGTAATAATCTTCACAAGATTGTCCATTGCTATGTGGACAGGATTAAAGCTTGTGTTTGTGGTGCCCAAACTGATGCGATGGAATTAGCGCCCCCTAGAGGAGTCTAGCGGTATCACCTCGAACCTCAAAGCTCATTTTTTTTTACATGACAGTAAATTATGGCTTTTCATCATCAGGACACAACAGTGTTCTGTTGTATTATACGGGATCCAGATGACAAAATGCGTACATTATATTTCACAAAATTGGCAAATGTATCAACTGCCAGATTTGGTGTGTGTGTGTTGTGTGTGTGTGTGTGTGTGTGTGTGTGTGGTGTGGTCTGGCATTTGGGGTTTCCACCAATCAAATGTTTGCGTTCCCTCACCGCCCCGCCCCTGTTTGATATACTCCCCATACTTTCAACCGGATGTACAGTACTTTGGTCAGGTTACGCAACATTTCTATTACCCATTAACCATTTACCTTTTGTCTCACGACAATAATTATTTCCCAATCACGTTAACACGTCATATAACCTTTGCTTCAGCTTTCTGTTTTTTTTTGTGTGTTGACATTATATAGTTATCTACCCATCTGATCAGCTGGGAAGGAGGGATCCCTTGTCTGTGTTCCGTCTCAAATACTCCCGTTATAAGGGCTTTGAAACGAGCTTTAGACAGAAAATCGTTCACAAATTGAAAAAATATTTAGCGCTCCGCTCGTGCTACAGTTCTCGTTAGGTGAATACATGCGTTCTAAGATTTGGAAACAGGAGCCTTATGTTGTTGTTATGTTGTTGTTGTTGTTGTTGTTGTTGTTGTTGTTGTTGTTGTGTAGACCTTCGGAGGCCATGGCATGGTTAAATCAAT